>CAUYLG010025188.1:0-48651 GCA_963573385.1 Cacajao melanocephalus | reverse complement strand
TAATACCCATTTTTAGACTGCTGCAATAGAACAAGAATCCCGTTCTCTCTCCCTCTTTCTCTTCCTCTTTCTTTCTCTCTTTCATTCTTTTTTTTTTCTTTCTTTCACTCTTTCTTTCTTCCTTCTTTTCTCTCTTTTTCTAAAAAAAAAAAAAAGAATGAATTATTTTTTCTTATTTAGCATTACCATTGTACAGAGTAACCAATCTGAAAAATAAATACAAATACCATTTCAAATAGGAAAAACAAGAAAATATTTATTAAACTGAAGACCTTTCGTTTTAGAGATATGCATTTGAAAACACAGAGACTATTATCATTTATGTTTAAGGTTTGCTCTAGACCCAGTGGCGCTGTTCTCTGTGCGTTGAAGTGAAACTGAGAAGACAAATGCCCAAATGGATTTTTTCCCACCTGTGAACCCCTAATACAGATCCCAGTGTTGTTTGTGTCTCTACCACATTTAACCAGCTAACTGCTTGTTCTTATTCTGTTCTTACGTGACAAACTCTCTTCTGAAACTCTCGTCATCACATTTCAGCAGAAGTGAAAACATTAGCAGAGTGGTTGGTGGCCAAGACAGAAATAGAACCCAGGAGTCTGTGTCCTTTCCCTTGCCGTACCTACTGGAGCATGGTTCCTCCCGCCTGAAGACTCAGTGTTTCCAATTCTAACAAACAGAATTCTAACAGTTGACTGGTTTCTTCTTGCTACTGAAAATTTGTTTTATACTTAAACATTTTGTACAGATTTTCTTTATGAATGATTTTGCATTAAACACATGGGACTTGGTTAATCCAATACCAGTAAATGCCTTATGCTGGGGAAATTAATCCACAAATATCCATGGAACCATTAGTTTTCATGTTGAGAACCTTTTTATGTGATGGAACCTGTGGAGACTAGAGAGCCAGGCAACCTTGTCTGAGTCTGGCTCTCCCATGTACCAGCTGTTGGATCACAGAAAACGCCTCAGCTTCTCTGAACCTTGGTTTCCTCATCTTCAAAACAGGGATGATAATGTTTACCTCCTAAATTGTGAGGATGAAATAAGCCAACACATCTCAAGCCGTTGGTGAGGGTCTGACACATAGGAAATGCTTAGTGAATGTGAGTTTCTTTTCTTCCCCCTATCCTTTAGAACAGGGTCAGAGATGTAGAAACACATAAAAATCTCATGAAATGTATACTGCAAATGACATAAAAAGTCTTGTACTAAATTACTTGGTACGGATTCTAAAGTCAGAGTATTAGCTAGGGCAAGGTGGCTCACGCCTGTAATCCCAGCACTTTTGGAGGCCAAGGCAGGCGGATCACTTGACCCTTGGAGTTTGAGACCAGACTGGGTAACATAGGGAAACTCTGTCTCTACAGAAAAATAAAACATTAGGTGGGTGTGGTGGTACATATGTGCCTCTGGGGGCTGAGACGGGAGGAATGCTTGAGCTCAGGAGTTTAAGGCTGTGGTGAGCCCTGATTGCACCACTGGACTTTAGCCTGGGTGGCAAAGTAAGAGCCTATCTCAAAAATATTTGAAAAAAATAAAAATAAATAAAGTATGAGTATTAAGAAATGAGAGAAAAATTAGAGCTAGAATAGTTAGTGAAGATTTCATGGAAGAGGTGGGATTTGAATTGGCCCCTCAAAGATGGAAACTTATAGAGTAAAGGAGGCTATTTCTAACTGGGACATTTGGGTTGGGTAAACCATGAGAAGTAGAGAAATTAGAACGAGAATGTTACAACCCTTGGTTTTCCTACTGGAAGAATTGAACTCAATAGAACAGTAAGTAAAAGGATAATATTAATATTTGTTAGGCACCTATTAGGTGTTAGGCACTGTCTTAAATGCTTCATATGCTAACTCATTTATCCTTAAATAGGTAGGATTGTTATGCCAATTATACAGTTGAAGAAATTGAGGCACAGAGAGATTAAATAATCTACCTGAGTAGCTGTGGAGTAAATAATCTACTACTAGTAGGCAGTGGAACTGAGATGGAAACCCGGGGGATCTGACTCCGGAGCCCACCCTCCTAACCCAGGACAGCTGCTTTGGTCACTTCCCAGCTTCCCTCATTCTGCACTGAGGGTCAGCTAAGACCATTCTGTGAAAATACCCTGGGAAGTAAAAAGTACGTGTAAAATGACATGGTGATTCTTATTAAAGATGTCATATGAGAGATGACAAATAGCCACCTGGAAATGAGGGAGAAAAATTACAGTGTAGCACTCACAGGCAGTTGTACTGGGCAGGTTTAGGCAATGTGCAGCATATGTGCCTCACCATCATCTTTAGCAACTCTGAGTCCTGAAAGCCTCACATTTCCCATTTGGAGAGTGTTCAGTGAGGCCATTTCCAAGCCACCAGAGTGAGTATCCGAGACTAAAAACTTGTTTGGCTTCTGGCAGTAGGGCTCGTGCCTCAAGTGTGATCTGCCTTTGGCCAGGACATCCTTTTTTTTTTTTTTGAGATGGAGTTTTGCTCTTGTTGCCCAGGCTGGAGTACAATGGCATGATCTTGGCTAACTGTAACCTTCACCTCCTGGGTTCAAGCAAATCTTCTGCCTCAGCCTCCTGAGTAGCTGGGATTACAGGCACTCGTCACCATGCCCAGCTAATTTTTTGTATTTTTAATAGAGACAGGGTTTCCCCATATTGGCCAGGCTGGTCTCGAACTCCTGACCTCAGGTGATCTACCCACCTCGGCCTCCCAAAATGCTGGTATTACAGGAATGAGCCACCGCACCTGGCCTCAGGACATCCTTTTTAACGGGCTTGTACCACATGATTGGGAGTTTGAATGTTAGCAACCGTAATGGAAGATCTCCACTCCAAGGGCATCACCGTGGGAGGAAGCCTGCCCCGACTCACCATGTAAATATTTAGCCATTTCAATGTATTTGTTCTGGACCTGTTCTTCCTATGTCTCTCCTATGTTGACTCTGCTTAATTGTAGGTTATTGTGTGCCCATACTGATGTCATTTATTTAAGTACAGACACAGATAGCATTGCTTCAGCTGCCCCCACCCCTCCTTTTAAAAATAACACCTTACACAATATCCCTTCTTTGAGGAAATCAAATAATTAACTTTTACTCAAGAGTATATCTGATGAGGTGGCTAACTTGGAAATTTGTTCCTAGGCAGACCTGTTAACCTCTGTTTGAACACATAGTGAGTGGCCTTTGCTCCCATTTTATGCTATAGAATAACTCTGGAGATAGAATTGGTTGCACCTCTCCAGGCACTGAGTTTGGAGAGCCCTTGGTGGTTAAGATGCCATTTGTGCTGGTGGCACAGAGATACAAGGAGTCAGCCCAGAGGTGCTCACCCTCCACTGGAGGTTTGTCAGAGACTAGGTGGGACCCGAGGCTCCTCTGCTTCAACTCTGCTCTACTATAAGCCACTGGAAGTGTAGCTGAGGCTGAAGGTTATCATTGTTGGTATTTATCAGGTTGGACTCCCCCAAGTGCCATATTTTTATACCTCCAAGGAGCAAGTGACTCAACAGAATGGTTTTCTTGGTTTCCCCTCTAAGGAGGGGAAATCACTTAATACTAGTCGTCTGTGATGGACGGGTCACAAAGCTGTGTCTTTCTATTCCTCCTTGCAAATCAAAGGGAGGGGAATCCCCAGAGCCCGGGAGTACACATGAATAGAAAGCACCATCAAGTAATAAAAACACCTAAAAAGGTCAGCAGACATTTGGAGGGGGTGCGCTGGAAATTCACCTCCTCTGCCTTTCTGTGGGACTCAGTGGGCAGTGATCAGGTAGCAGGAAGGGATACCCACTACGTGCCAAAGCAAATTGGCCACAGGACATGTACAGTGTGGCGGAACGCTGGTAGGATAGTTTCTTTCACATCCATGTGAACCTCAGAGTCAGCTGACTGTTGGCCTTGTTCTCTTCCAGGTTCTGCCTGGCCAGCGACTTTTTTGGCCTCATACTAACTGCAAAATCGCACACAGTTGGCGAATGCACCATTGGAAGCCACTGTGGCTGCATTGTCACAGTTCACCAATTGTGCATGTTATTTCCTGCAGTGGGCCCAAGATCACTGACAGGATGCCGCCAGGGTTGGGCTGAAGGTGGAAACAGCACACTAGCTTGCTGTTGGTGACCTCTTTACAACTGCCGGCCCCATCTGAGATCCGGAACCAACACGTGCTAACCTCAGCCCACTGGGGCCAGTGGAGCAGCCGGCAGTGGGACCAGCTCTCCACACCTATGTCTATGGCATGGTAGCTGCCGGCCCACAGTTTCCACTGCATCCCCTTGTGTGTGCACCCCAAGAGAAGTAGGCCAAAGAGAAAGCTGCCCTAGGGAGCCACATGCTTATCTTGTGTGTTTACTTTTGCCAAATGGCAGATGCAATTCTGCTTCAATGCATTTTTTTCTGAACTCAGTGGTCAAAAGTAGGACGGAAGCACTACTTGCGTCAGCTCCCTCTATGATTGAATGTGTGGTTGTGCAAAGCTGAGGAGATTTTTTTTTTACCTCCTCCATCTGCGTTTGCTCAGATTGATCCACTCTCTTCTTTAGGGACTCCCCTACTAGGCAGAGTGTTTCTCTAGTTTTGCCTATGGATTTCACAGTGAAATCTACAGAAGAGCGTTTTCCTCAGGGCTGATAATAAGAGGTGTGAATTTATTAAGATTGAAAGTATTCTCACCATAAACACAAATTATTTCAAGTTCCTTCTTCATCCCTTTTTCTACACCCTTTTCCTTGGCTACTGCCAATTGGTTCTGTGTAGGACGAGTTTCTTAAGGTTGAAGATAAGAAGCAATGCAAAGATGGAATTTTTAGTACAGCACTCATCCTAATGTGAGTGAAATATATGAAACATTTATTCTAAGCAGACTGCTACATTAACAGTTGCAGTACATTCATTCTCTGCATATCTTTTGTGGACTCAACACTTTTAGGTACAGAGAGGTTAGGAGAATTTCCCAGAATTGCACAGGTTAGTGACAGAGCCAGAAATAAAAGGCTGCCTGACTCCCACACCCATGTTTTCTTCAAGCAAAATTAAAGTTTGGCTTCTTCTCTACAAATATTTCACAAGAAAAATTCCCCGCAGCCTTTCAGATTTTCCCAGAAAACGATTGTTATGCAGTCCTTCAAGATGGTAATGGCAGGCTGGAATATTGAAACCTTATCGTTTTTTATTCTAGAACTGACAGTTGATATTTTCTGAGCCGAAGCTAAGATAAAAGTTGTTTTTTTTTTAAATTGTGGAATGAGTTTTGATTTTCTAGAGTTTGGCAAAACGAAGCCAGCAAATAGTAAAACCAGATTTGTTTTTGTGATGCTCAAATTCCAAAATATTTTATGTGACTTTTCTTCGTAACAAATATTGGTTATCTCTTTCCAAAGCTGCAAATGGACGGGAAGGGATTGGGGTGGGGAAAGGCATGTGTCTGGGAGCGTGGGTTTTCTAGACCTACCCTGTTCCCACTCTTCTCCTTCTGGCTCTTGCCCTCATTGCTTTCCTTATTCTCTTTCTTCCTCCTGTCTCCTTCTCACCTCCAGCTCCTATCACAGCAGACAGGTTGGGGCAGACACCGTCATGGTTGGGGAGCAGGAGGACGGCATGGGGAAAACCACTCCAGGCCTTTCTCTCAAACCTTGGTGATGAAAGGACTCAATGGACCTGAACAATTTCTCACAGGAAAGTTCCGGTCTCTGTCTCCTTAAAAGCAAGGCATTCAGTAACCCTTAACAGAGCCAGGATTAAAATTTGAATTTCTGACTTATCCCAGGCATCTGGATAGAAAGGCTAGGTCACTGTCATATATGGCAATTAGGATCACTTCAGATACAAAAGTAACATTTTTAAAGCTGTGCCTTAAGCAGAGAGACCATTTTTAGTACAAAAAGGAAAAAAAGATTAACTATGCCTCCAGAGCCTTGTCACTTTGAAAGCATTGGATTTAGCGCCAGGCGGGTTGGTGAGTAGAGTCAGCACCCACATTCTCTTCTTGCCTCTCTTTCTCTGGCCGCCCAGATTATCCAGGGGCTGCTTTTTACCTGAGAGCTGGAAGTACCAGGATGGACTATCACTGCACCTCGCTATCCTGGCCCAGTTAAAGTGATTTTGAAACTTCCTGATGTGTGTTAGATTGTGGCAGGTTTCTGCCAGTGAGTGGACGAGAGGAGGAAGCAGGTGTTTTTATGGGCTAGAAATGCCCCTGAGATGCCTGAGGTTGCTTCATGAATCCCCTAAGCCAGCCTGCCCCTTCAGTTCTGTTGCACAGAGACATGAGTTCCATGAAAAGCTTCAGTTTCAGAACTTCCCATGGGCCTTGGAAATGATAACCACATGTTATCAAGGGCCACTGAAAACCACCAAAAATTTGTCAGAATTCATATAAGATTGCCTCACATGCTTGACTTTCATAGAAACGGAAGCTATTGACCTACTTGATTTATGGTATTTATTAGCAAAGTCTGAAAAGAGTCTTATGACAAGATTGGTCTTGTGACAGTATAGCATCTTGACCACCTTTCAGTGTATTTCTGGAGGTTAGATTTCTTTATTTATTACTTTTATAGATGGAATTCTCTAGAGCAGGACATTAAGGCTTGGAGAAGTCACCTGTCCATAGGTCTGAGCTGAGAGTTTCTCTCCCTTCTCCTGTGTCCCGTGTTGCCTTTAGGAAGGAGAGCAGGCAGGGAAGCCCGCATGCCCTCATCTCATCTGTACTGTTGGTATTAGACAGGCAACACCAGTTCACTTGGTGGAAAATGGGTATTACAAAATTTGCTTCTCAGCTGCCCCCACAGAAAGCTCAATGATGGCATTTGGCAGATTCTTAGGTCCTTAAAAAATCTGACTTTAATCAGTAATTATATTGCTGATCATGAATATCTCTTCTGCTGACCAAACAGGGCCAGATATCACATTCCAACGCATTCTATCCCTGGCTGACCACAAACTTCCTCTTTGCCACCCACCAAGAGTCAGGTAAAATGAGCTGCTCCCATCAAAGGCTGTGCCTTCAGGCCTGGCAGTTTCCCACTCAGGCCTCCAGGGCTATCCCATTTTCTCTCCACCAATGCATTCTAGTACTCATGGAAGGCTCCAGTATACAAAACGGCTATTCATGGAGGCCCCCCGCAATGATATTTCAAACCTTCAATGTAGAGTAGGTCAATATAGACATGTGCAGTGGCCCCTTAAGACCAGGAAGAGTAAGCCTGAGCAGAGGGTAGGTGTAGTCTCGGTATAGTCTAGTCATAGCATAGCTAAAGAAAGAGGGGTCAGCTAAAGGCAGAGGGTCTGCATTGGGCACATAGACTAGCAGAGAGTTAGGCTTAATTGGCCCAGTCCCCTGACTGATGACCAGCTCATTCTGCTTATTCTCTCTTAACTCAAGGTATTTACTCCCTTAAGCTACTTTTTAAATACTTGGTGGAAATAAATCATGTATTTTTGTTTGTGTGTGTGTTCGTTGGTTTTTCATGGCCAGGAACCTCTGCCTTCTGACCAAAATGACATTGATTTCCTAGCCTTCTGCCTTACCAATTCATCTCATCTTTAACTGGTCCTCTCTCTCTGTGTCTTTTCTCTAGCTTATACATCCTGCTGTCTGTGAAAGAAGGACCTGCTGGGTTGTTTATGAATCTGTAGCCTGTATTTCTTTTTTAAAGATCTTAATTTTTTCTCTTAAACTAAGTGTAGCTATTTAACTGGAGTACATAGAAGGGTTGAGTAAGATGCATTTAGAGAAGCTACATAATGCAGAGGAAAACTGGAAACCTGGGGGCATGGCTTTTGAAGGGAGAAATCTCTCCCCATCTTCCCTTGTGGGAAAGTATTAAAAATGGGACTATGTGACGCTATATGAAAGGTCATTTCATATACACGTACACCTCTGTAAGCAACCAACGTTGAAGAGGGCAATGCAAAGAAGCTTAGGAGTAAGCAGTCTCTCATACATAAAGTTGAGTTGAGACAGAAGTTACTTTATACAACTTTTAGGGTTTCTTGTTCCTTCTAGTAGGTGGATGGTATTCTTCCTCAAGAGAAGCTGATTAAGTTGGATTCTGTCTATTCCTGGCTTCAGACCTAATCATGACTGTTAAAAATATATATATTTTCCTTTGTCCAAAAATCCGACTCTAGTTTTGCATTGTAGTTGCTGGTGTGTAGTTGAGGGTGTGTTGTATGTTTTCAATAGGCCATATTTTAGGGAAACAGCAAAAATAGCATATGTACTTTCAATTAAATTTGTATTGTTTTTGAACATATTGACAGCAAATGTTTGTTATTTGTCAGCAGTGGGCTATATGCTATATAAAATGGAATCAGGCATGAGTTTCATATCTAAACAAGTAAGGTATAAATCAGCAAAGGATAAGTGATGACAGTGATGAGGTAACATTTGCCATAGGCCAGGTACTGTGCTAAGGACTTTGTATGCATTATCCAGCTGAATCCTCAGAACCATGTGAGCTAAGTATTATCATACCCAGAGAGATTATGAAGCTTGCCCCATATCACACAGCTAGTAAATGGTAGAACCCAGGATCTAAGTTGAGGTCTGATTCCAAAGCCCTTGTCCTAAACACTGTGCAAATTGCTCTTACACAAATTGAGTACTGAGCATCAGAAGCCTCAGTCTTTCCCATGGAGCAAAGCAGCAGGAAAACTCCCTGAAGTGTCTGTTAGAATTCACTTTTAGAAACCAGATTATGGTAAGACTCTGTTTATAATTTGTAATAGTATTTCATATGTTATTTTAAGAGTAGAGTTTTCAAGTCTCCTGATTGCCTCAGAGGAAAATATACCTATAGGCTTCTGCCCAAGTTGTGATAATTGTAATCATTGTTTTGGGAAATGTTTTCATTCTGTCCTTTTTGCTGAAAATAGATTTAGAAAGTCACAACAATTCAGTAAGATGGCATGATTAGCAAAGCCCTGAGTTTGGTTGCTATGTATCCCTTTGGCGATTTGGCTTTAAGACTCATGATTAAAAGGGAGAGGATTATTAGCAAAATCAGTTAGGAGCTTGTTCTTTTGCCATTGGAGAGTGAAAATATTTTCTTCCCCGTCTACTGTTTCACCAGAAGCGGAATTGATGCTGGGTATCTTTTGAAGTACATCTGTAGTTCAGTTTTATGTTCTGTAGGGTATCATTTCATTAGTTCTGTACAATAAAACCATCATCTCAGTACAAGTTTCCATTACAGAACCAGTGAATTGAGAAAAAGTGGTCTAAATATTTTAGTCAATGCCTTTTGAATTTGTAAGTTTCTAGAGATATACAGTACCTTTATATCTTGATTTCCCCCATGTATATGGTGACATGCTTTGCATCGTAGGTATTAAGTAAGAAATTTTTTCTCATTACTATTAATGATAGCATTGGAGTCCCAGTCATTTTCACCAAGCCATCATTTAGAAGAATCACAAAAATATTAGAGGTGACATATTTAGATCTCTCAGAAGTTTCACTTTTTTTTTTTTTTTTTTTTACTAAGACAAATACATTATTCAGTTCATTGGTAGGTAAAGCACATAGTATTTTTCAGAGCAATGTCAGTATCTTAAATAATGACCATATTTTTCTTACTAAGATTTTTACACAAATTCTTTGCGATTAAATCAAACTTAGGAAGGACTAAAATAGGTACAAATGATCAGGTAACAAACTGTATCCTGATATAGAAAATCGTGATTTAGTGTTCTATTGTTAGAACCAGCTATCTGGAGCCTATGACAAACACTAATTTATTAACCTGTATATCCTCATTCTGAAGGAAATAATAACAATAGCAGTTGCTTCTATTTATTGAATATTTACTATGTGCCAGATACTTTAAGTACCTTACATTGATTATCTCATTTAATTCTCATAAAAATTCTATATGATAGATATTATTTGACCTATGAACAAATGAAGCTCAAAGGTACACAGGGTCAAAATCAAAATTTGAACCCAGTTTTACTGAACTCCAAAGCTCTTACTCTATATTATAAAAGAGAAATAGCCGGGCATGGTGGCTTATGCCTGTAAGCTCAGCACTCTGGGAGGCCAGGGCGGGTAGATCACTTGAGGTTAGGAGTTTAAGACCAGCCTTGCCAACATGATGAAACCTCATATCTACTAAAAATACAAAATTAGCCAGGTATGGTGGCATAGGCCTGTAGTCCCAGCTACTTGGGAGGCTGAGGCAGGAGAATCACTTGAACTCGGGAGGTGGAGGTTGCAGTGAGCCAAGATTGTGCCATTATACTCCAGCCTGGGCAACAGAGTGAGACCCTGCCTCAAAAAAAAAAAAAAAAAAAAGAGAGAGAAATGAACACAAGTCCTTATTTATACTCATATAGTTGAATAGGTGTTTCAAGTGAATAGTTGTTTCAAGGAGGCTACTTGACCATTTCCAGCCATTTTAATTGAAGACATAGGTGATTCTCACCGGTTGATGGAAAGTAGCAATAAAAAAGAATATGAGAGATAAGATTAGCAAATACTGAGTGGAATCCTGCAATATCTGATTATTACTGTAGAGTAACTGGAGACTTACAAGCCCAGTGGGCACACAGACCTTAAAAGGTTGTCTTTGCTATTCGAGTACTTCATTTCTTTACCTGACCTTGCTGTCCTGCTCCCTCTCAGCCCTCAATTAAACTGCCATTGATACAGGATTTATAATGTGTCACTGGTCCATTCAGGATACAGTGACAGAGGTGTGACTGAAAAGCTGGATAATAAAGAATGGAGGTGATTTCCATTTCTGTTCAAATCAGGGTGGCAACAACCACTGCTGACCCTTGGTTCAGACCAGCACAGTCCAGCTAGACAAATATTCCCAGCACTGAATTGTGTACTAAATGCCCAGTGTCTTTTTCAGAAGGGACATTGCCTCTGAGTGACCAAGATGCTCATAGTTTCTTCCCATGATGAGAACATCTAAACCTTGGAAAATGATTGTGGTATTCATTATGTTACAATTTTCCAGAAAAGAATCTGTATTTATTTTTCCTCTAGGCTTCTAAACAATAAGGTAGATTTTACAAATGAGGATTTTTTAGCAATAGTTTCTTGACTATACCAATTTGAAAATATTGTGTGGCATTGGATCACATGAATTAGGTAATTTTAAAGTCCTTTCTAGGAATTTTAAATGTTATGAACTTTTATTTTTGTATAGGTAGGATTATGTTAATTTGTGTCTTAAATACATAGTGGACTTTGAACTTCTTTTGTTAGAATTTAACTATTTAAAAGAGGAGTGTTATTTCTTCAGAGTCAAACTCATTCCTATTTCACAAATTTGGAAATAAAACCCTGACTTTCTTACTTTCTTTCTCTCTCTCTCTCTTTTTTTTTTTTTTTTTTGAGACAGAGTTTTGCTCTTGTTGCCCAGGCTGGAATGCAATGGTGCAGTCCTGGCTCACCGCAACCTCCACCTCCTGGGTTCAAGCGATTCTCCTGCCTCAGCCTTTCAAGTAGCTGGGATTACAGGCATGCACCACCACACTTAGCTAATTTTGTATTTTTAGTAGAGACGAGATTTCTCCATGTTGGTCAGTCAGGTCTCGAACTCCCGACCTCAGGTGATCCGCCAGCCTCAGCCTCCCTAAGTGCTGGGATTACAGGCATGAGCCACCGTGCCTGGCAGATATAATTTTAAAAATTAAAGTCTGATAAAATGTGTACATGTGAATTTAATTGTGGTTAGCTGTCTGTTATTTAACTGCTATGATAACACGCCTCAGTCCCCACTTACACAGCATTTAGAATGAATTGATAGAGGCTTTACTCTGAAAAAAGTCATTCTATTTCCTCAGTTTTCTGGGTCTTGAATAACTGCTAGGCCTTGCCAGATATTCCGGCCTAAAGATAAAGCTGGTGAAAGTCAGGGCTGGGGTTTTCCTACCTCTGTATTTATCAGTCTTCTCCTAAACCACAGTCTACCTTTTGATAGTTCTAATAATTAATTTGGTCTTCTCTGTCTTTCTTCTCCCTTGCCCCTCCCTTCTCCCTGTCTGTTCACAGGTTATCTTGACGAATCAGATTACAACCCATCTGAGTGGAGCCCTGGCTTCTCAGGCAGACCTGGTGTCTCCAGCTGATGATTTGTCCCTGTCTGAAGGTAAGGAATCCATCCTAGAGAGGCTGAAACTTGACACTGACATACAGCCCCACTGCTTCTCCACCTCCTGTTGAGAGCTGGGAGATATGGCTAATAGCCCTGGCCAGTGAACCCAGCTAGAGCCTGTTGATTTAGGTTTGGCCACCTTTCCTGGCATCTGATCTTGTACTTGGGGAGTCTCTTGCCCTGCCTCTATGAGTGAGCTCCATTTGGAGGCTAGTCACTCCTCTGTGGGCTATTTCAGGTCCTTAGAATAAGGGCTGATGAATTGTTAAATGATTTTGTTTTTGAGACTGATGCTCAAAGGTTGGCTTTACCAGTGATCCCATAGCAATTTAGCCTTTTCGTTGTGCTGAGTTCCTTTGGACTAAAAAGTGTACATCAGTTTCATGTGCCAGAGATATGACATTCCTGATCAGCTTTACAGAAGATTAAGAAAAAAATCTCCACGTTGGTAAATCTGCAAAATTTTCTCCACCCTCTGCTAGCAAAGGTCAGGCTGGCTATGGTTTCGATGGCAATAAGCTTTACGTAGCTGGGGAAATAACATCAGTAAACCAGAGGGTGGTTTCTAGTTTTATTGAAAGTGCTTACTTGACATTTCTGAGTTGTTCTCCTTACACTCTAGTATCTTTCATGCAGAATTCTGCGGGCCTGGGTAGATGTGCCTAGCTCTTCCAGACCCCCCCTCCCTTTCTACTTTCTGAGAATTGTTCATGATGAAATACAGGAGACTTTTAGGCCTAGCAAGGCTCCACTGACTGCCCAGGTGGTCTTCTGCCCGTCAACTTTGCTTGATGGTCTTAGAAATTGCAAGAACCACACCTCTGCTTTGTAGTGGTAGCTTTAGGAGTGAAAACTAATGGCTTATTTGTGAAAACTATGCAATGCATTGTGTACACTCCTTCTAAATTCAGGGATACATCATCATAACCCCCATCAACAGGGCTGAAAACCTGAATCATCAAGTATTCTTCCCTCCTGAAACTTTTGTCATCAAATCTGCTTAGCACTTCTTTCCATGTATATCTTTCCTTGGTCCCCTCTTTTTTGAAATGTATGTTGTGATCAGCTGGTTTACTAAACTCCCAACTGGATTATTTTAATAACATCCAGATTGACCTTCCCAGTGTAGCCTCTACCATTTCCATTCTGTCACTACCAAATTGAACTTCCCCATCTGGCCTCATTCTACTATGTTGCTCTCCTACTTAGAAATCTTAGAATTTTTTTTTCCCTGAGAATGAGCTAAAATCAGTAAGCTGTTTTTAAAATATTTAGGGATTTGGGGTTTGTTAGCTTGAAATCAGCCATGGTAAAAGTATTTATACCATGGAAATCAGCAAATGCTAAAAATCAGGTGTTTTTGTTTTGTTTTGTTTTGTTTTGTTTTGTTTCTCCGTTGGGTAGACTGGTTTCCAGAACAGCACTAGATAAAGTTAACGCTTTTAACCCTTCATAATCTGTCATTTCTTTTCTATTCAAATTTAGTTCCTGCCAATATCTTAGGTGAAGCTCCTATGCCAAGCGTGCTGCTCTTTGCCTGCCCCTCCCCACTCCCAGGTCCATGCCTGTGCATAGACAGCTCTCCCTCTCCAGAACAGCACTTCCCTTTTTCACTTCCACTGCCTCTTCTCATCCCACATGCACTCCTTCGAGGCTTATTTAAAGACTGCCTCTTTCACGGAACCTCCTTGCCAGTGGTCTCACTCTCTGTTTTTCCTCTGTGGCCGCTCTATCTGCTCAACTATATAAAGAAAAGAAAATTAATTTGACTTTTCATGTTTTTCTGCCTAATTGGCAGATTTTAAAGATACAACCATGTCATATTCTTTTGTATCCATGTTGTTATCCAGTGACTAGCAAAGTTCTAAACACATACTAGGCAGTAAATAAATGCCAAATGAGTATCACAGTAAATTCTTCAGAAGAACAGTGATCATGAGAATCATATAAAGCACCTATGAACATTGTTAAAAATTGTTATTACACACGCATACACACACACACACACACACACACACACACACACACACACACATTTATTCAGCTCTGAGGAGGATACCAGAATAAACTTCTTCCTTATTTGAAAACCAGTAAGTAATTTTCTTTGTGTTGCCTTCCTGGTTTATCTTAAGCAAAGAAGAAGAGCAAATCACATAGAAAAGAAATTACTTTGAGGCTGCAGTATAACTGCCACGAGAAACTCCTGACATTGTGTTCACAGCAAAGGAAGAGTTACCAGCTTATCCTCCCAGAAATCCAAGGAGGAATGGAAACAACTGGTTTTTCTAGATTTTTTTTTTTGTATAGCTGAGCAGATAAATAGCTATGGAAATATATTCCTAAAGTCTATAAGGAAGATTTTTATTAGTGGATTAAAATGGACAATGTCTTAGAACATTTATACCTATTCAAATATATTACAATGGTTGTTAAGTTCCTATGATTTACACACATACACACACACACATGCACACACATGTATAAATTACTCTGTTTTGTTTCAAGCATTCATTGTATCAGCTTTGCCACTGAGTTATTAACTGTGGTGTTGGGCAGGCCTTTTGATCACTTGGGTCTCAGTTTCTTCTTCTGTTGCATGACAGGTCGGATGAATAGAAGACTGCTGAAGTTTTTTCCAGCTCTAACATATAAGATCATGAGGTAGGTCTGAAGATCAGGAGCATTCACCCACTGATGGAGTTTTAATTCTGATTTACAGAGTAGGAAGAACGGCCGTGTTGCTGATGTTGCCCTAGATTAACACAATCAAAAGGATCTTTCCAAAATCTTAGCGCTGATACTTTGGCATACTGTGTAGCAGCCTTCCTTCCATGTGTGTTTTCTTTCTCACTCTGTGTACACTTCTGGTCTTATCTGTCTGTCTCTTGTTGTGTTTGCCTCTCTCCACACAAAGGCATACAAAATCAGAAGTGTGTGCAAACCAGTGAGAATGAGAAACACACTGGGATGGGGTGACTTTGTAACTCTGGTCAATTTGCATAAGTCCCGAAAGTTCCATTCTCCCAATAATTTGTGAATGGAATAGTTTGTGAAAGGCAGGCTGCAGACTGACAAGCACACTGCACATATGAGAATGTATTTTAAGTACGTAGAGAAAATTCAGTGTGTCCTCTCATTCCTTCTCAAGGCACAAAGCTCAGGGGCAGGAGCAGTGCCAGGAAAGTCCTTGGCCTTTGGGGTGTACTTCTCCCTTCTTCGACTCTCCCACCTGGGAGCTGGATAACTCAACAGCGGAATGAAACCTCAATGAAGGGAATTATACCATGATGTCAAGCAGTGAACATGAGTCTACTTAATCCAAGCCAACAACTCAGCCACACATTTAATAAGGGTGGGGGCGGGGAGACCAAGCAATACAAAAACAAAGAACTCTCAACTTTACAAACACTGGGAGGGCAACAGCTGGTCAGCTGAGATTAAAGGAGCGTGAGAGAGCACCTCCCATCTCCTGACTTCTCCTCCCCCATGGACGTCCCTGCAGCCAGCCAGGGCTCGCTTTTTACAGCCCTGTGCGGATGACCTTGTTCCAGCTAAGATAGGAGCTCTTTTGATCTCAGCAGGGGGATGCTCTGGGCCTGCAGCTGGCAGATATTAATAGTACAGGATCTGTTGGGGTGGAAGAGATCTCTCAGTTGGGCCAGGTCACTTGTATTCCCTCCTCTGCATCAGAGCAGAAGGGACTTTATTTCCCTGGATCAGCCCCTGCTGGGTACTACTCCTCTTAGGTCAACTCAGATCATTTTATTGCTGGCGCTCTTGGCTGCTTGTTCTTATCCCATAAGTGTTTTCAAGGGAGCACTATTTAAGCAGTGCTCTGTGCACTGCAGCTGAAATCTATTACAGGACAGGATAGACCTCGGGCCCACCCCACCCCAGTGTGTTTCTCATGCTCACTGGTTTGCACACACTTCTGATGTTGTATTCCTTTGTGTGGAGAGAGGCAGAGAGAGCAAGAGGCAAGACCTGAAGTGTATAGAGAGTGAGAAAGAGACAGCAATAGGCCGGGCGCGGTGGCTCACGCCTGTAATCCCACCGCTTTGGGAGGCCAAGGCGGGTGGATCACGAGGTCAAGAGATCGAGACCATCCTGGCCAACATGGTGAAATGCCGTCTCTACTAAAAATACAAAAAAATTAACTGGGCATGGTGGCACTTGCCTGTAGTCCCAGCTACTCAGGAGGCTGAGGCAGGAGAATTACTTGAACTCGGGAGGCAGAGGTTGCAGCGAGCCGAGGTCACACCACTGCACTCCAGCCTGGTGCCTGGTAACGGAGTGAGACTCTGTCTCAAAAAAAAAGAAAGAGACAGCAATACAGGAAGGGGAGACTGTTGCAGGTATACCAAAGTACCAATGCGAAGATTTCTGAAGGTCCTCTTTATTGTGTTTAGTCTAGGGTAACATCAACAACACACTCATTCTTCCCACTCTGTAAATCAGAATTAAACCCTATCATTGGGTGAATGTTCCTGATCTTCAGACCCACCTTATGATCTTAATTGTTAGAACTGGAAAAGACTGTAGCAATCTTCTAGTCATCCAATCTGTCATTTAACAGAAGAGATAGCGGTAGAAATAAGAATTTTTTTGGTTGCGTATTCTATACTGTTCTAGACTAGGTACTTTGAATCACAGTATTTTCTTCTTCAGATTTCATTTTGTTGACAGAAATTCAGACATATAGTTTATTGTAGAGTTCTGTGCTTAGTTATTGACACCGTTCTGTGGCCAAGGACATGTTTCTTAGCCCTTGCCAATTCTTCCTTATGGTCGTTGGAGATACTAAGGATTGGTGGACCTCAGTCATAGGGAATTTCTCTTTTCCCCATAGTGATTAATAGAGAAGGGATCAACAGTCCAAATGGCCTAAGATGCCATATCCTATTCTGAAGTCTCCTGGGATTTGAGCAGAATTGGCTGAGTGCTCACCTACTGTGACACAGTTGGTAGGTGAGATTTGACGGATGGTAACAGTGAGCCCTGTGCAAGACTGAAGCTGTAGACCATTGGCTTGCTTTCTTCTGGTGATTTAACAAAGTAGCAGTTACTTCACTATGGTGACGTGGCCCACTTCGGGAGTTCCACATGGCTTTATGGAAAAGAAGACATTATTAGGCTGCCATCTTGGTATTCCCAGCATCTGGCATGTTGTATCCTTTTAACTGCATTACTTGTCTTTGATAGATCTTAGCACATGAAAACTAAAAATGTAAAATGTGTGGATAGGTCAAGGAAAGAACACAAGAGCAATAGCAGTACTTCCTAGAACCCAGAATGGTTTCTAGTTTTATTGTTGGGAGGCTTTCCATTCTGGTTGGAGTCAGGGGAACTGCTGGCTGATTTCATGTGCAAGAGAAAGTATTTGGGGATTCATATTGCCTACCAAGCCATCCCTGCAAAAAGCTGGAGTCCATTTGAAAGATTATATGCAAGTTTGTGGCTTGTGTTCTTTTTTAAAGTAAGTTCAACAAGCAGGAGCAGCTCAGAATGGTTGGGAGAAATCAGAGACTCATGGTTGTGAAAGAAGCAAACTTCAAAGCGTGGTATGAATTTTTAAGTCTTATTTCTTGCTTTCCAGCTGGATCTGCTCTGGATTTACTGCAGGATGTTTGAAAATGTGGCTCCCTGCTAATCTCAGACAGTTGCTATGATCAATGGTTTCTTTCATTTCCGATAAAAAACACTGGTGTTTCTATTTAAATTGTGTGTACTTTCAGCTTTATTATTATAGTTGTGATTTATTGTCCTTCATTACCCGAATTTGTAATCCATTAACCACAGACTTTGGGGTGGGTTGGTCAAGTTAGCAGAAATCTCTACATACTTTAGCTCCAAGGCCCTTCACAGCCCAATCTCCAACTAAATGTTCATTGGTTTGTGTAGGGCCATGTACCAATGCAGATGAGTGGAGCAGTTTTAAAAATCCGCTCCTTGGAGGTATGGTGCAAGTTGACTGTAATTAGTACTTTGAAAGCCTAAGGTGTCACCATGTGACTGCAAAGTTAATATTAACAGCTGTGATCAACATTATTAACATCATTTCCATAGTATTTTTAGTTGTCTTAAAATGATGAATTTCTTAATCTACCTCAAGCAACTGAAGCATGAAGGAGAGAAGAGAATTGCCGAACGGCCACACAGTGAAAGGCTGTGTGCTGGAAACAGAAGTCAGAGCCCCTTTTGTGAAGTTTTAGATTTGGTTTACTGCTGCCTCTTAGGATTGAATTTTGGATAAAAATGTTTAAGTGTCCTGGTGACCTTTCAGTTTTTGTTTCCAAAGCCACAGACTACATCCACACACACGATTTTACATGGTTCTATTCACAAGGGCACACGCCGACCAATGCTCTACTTCCCTGGTATTCAGGAGACCATGGCACTTGACTGGGCATATGTCTTCCAGCAGCTGTTCAGATGCCATGAAAGGCCTGATTTATAGAAAAAGATGAAAAGCACCAAAAAAATGTGTGGCATTTGGCTAAAGAAAGCCTAAATATTATGCGAGGGAGGGGAGGCTAGAGTTGAGAGGAGATGGGCACAGCCTACAAATGTCAGAAAAGCTGTAAATCTCAAAAGGGAGAGGAGTGTGTTGTGGATTTTCAGCCTGGAGGCCAGGGGGCAATATAGCCTCAACTGGGAGATCAAAAGGAGAAAGGGAGCATTAAAGTCAACCACCAGGAAGTGCTTCTTGTCAGGAGCTTTGTTTTGCTGGTGGTAGTTTGCCAAAAGGAGGCACGTTTGAAGCACAAGATGCATTACAATCAAGTTAGATGAGAGCCAGAGAGGTTTCTTTGGGCAGCAGTCCTTGATGTAGTTTGTGTGAGAGTTGGGCTAGCTTTGAAAGTACGTTCCCCTTACCCTCAAATCTTTTTACTGTCTGGGATTTACTGTCTGATTTCTCAAATCTGCACTGTTTATGTTAAGCTCGCAATGTCAAGAAGGCTGGAGGGACAAAAACACCAAGGCGTCTTTGTCAGTTGCCTCAGCTAGAGAGGTGACGACAGGGCCAAGAGCCGAGAGAATGGGATGCCAAGAGGTGGTGTGATCCCAGAGGCCTTCAAGTTAGGACTCTCTGAGAAGAGATCCTTGTTTTCCATCCCTGCGGAGAATGCTATACGAGGGGCAAGAGGCCTCTGAGTCACAGATTATAAAGAAGAAAAGAATGGCTGGGTTTTAGGGGTGGTGCCCAATGATTAATTTAGTTTGTGTTGTGATGTGGCGTGAAGTATCTTCAGATTTGTGATGTTTACTAGGATTTGGAGAAGGATTGTGACAAGGTCTAGCAAGGCAGTCTAGCCCAAGGAGGGCCCAGTTGAGGTCCGACCTGGTTTCTGATATCTATCCCTTCCAAAGCTGCATGTTTGATCAAAGAAGATGGATGATCTTCCCCAGGTAGAGGAGGACTGTTCTTCAGTCAAAGATACAGAGTGGTTGTGTTTCTCCACCAAAAACTTTATTCCATTTTCTCAAACTTTAGCATGCATCAGAATCACCCGGAGGGCATATTTATACACACATGATGGACCATATATTGCATACCTGGCATTGTATGCTTATTATCACATTTAGTCCTCACAGCCACCCTCTGAGGATAGTACAGTTGGCCCTCCTTATCCATGGGTTCTGCATCCATAGATTCAACCAACAGTGAATCAAAAAATAGTAAGTAGGGAAAAAATGGATGGTTGTGTCTGTGCTGAACACATACAAACTTTTTTCCTTGTCATTATTCCCTAAATAATACAGTGCAACAACTATCTACATAGCATTTATACTGTATTAGGTATTGTAAATAATCAAGAGATGATTTAAAGTATCCAGGAGGATGTGTATAGGTTATATGCAAATACAATGCTGTTTTACATTAAGGACTTGAACACCCATGGATTTTGATGTCTGCAGGGGGTGCTGGAAGTAATCCTCCACGGATAGTGAAGGACAACTATATTAATTATCCAATTTTGTAGATGAAGGAACTGGGGTTTAGAAGGCAACACAATTAGTGGCAGAGTCAGGATTTCAACCCAGGGAGACTGGCTCCAGAGGTACATTTTTATCCACTAAGCTCTTTTGTAAGGATATAATTGAGATTATCATGACTATGTATAAATAGGAACTAAAATACTGCCAGATCACATGGGAACTGGGAAGGTTGAAACTAAGGTTATCCTCTTCCTTTATCTCATCTCTGTCATGCCTTTCCATGACACTGACACTTGACTTTAAGATCTGATTGACCCATTTTATCCTTCATACATGGTAAATTCTGTTCATGGGTTGTCCTTTCATCCATTCAGCCATAATAGTAATATCCTTCCAGCAGGGTCCATTGATGGGGGGCATTTTCCGCTTATAAGGGGCTATATATGAAGGACAGATTCTTTTTGAAGGGAGGTAAGTACCCAAACATAACATCTAATAGAAGGACTTCTTTCAGCTGAGCAGACATTGTAAGTTTACTAAGCAAGACTATGTAGCTCTGTTGATCCCTTTAGTCATTTTCATTCTAAGCATTTTCTCCTTCTTCCATTTGTTTGTTTGTTTGTTTATTTAGAGTCAGGGTCTCACTCTGTTACCTTCATTGTAGCCTTGGCCTCCCAGGCTCACGCTCAAGTGATCCTCCCACCTCAGCCTCCCAAGTAGCTGGGACTACAGGCAAGCACCACCATGCCTGGCTAATATTTTTAGTTTTATTTTGTATAGACTATCTTGCCCAAGCTGATCTCAAACTCCTAGCTTCAAGCGGTCCTCCCACCTCTACCTCCCAAAGTGCTGGGATTACAGGTATAAGCCACCATGCCCAGCCCTCTCCGTTCAGATCAAAATTTTGGTAGAAGTTACCTATCACTAGTCCATGCCATCAAGGCAATATACTGTTTGAAAAATGAAATTTGAAAACATTTTCTTTTTAGCCCCAGATAACCTGGCTCTTCCTTGATCTAATTTTCTTTATACCAATAAAGAAAATGGGGGAGATGTCTATTCCATTTATCCCGAATCCACTGTCTACTCTAAACTATTATTATCTGGTGAGATATGAGGCCTAAATTTAACCATGTGTAAATTACCTCATATTCAGGGACATATAGTAGAGGCACATTAGCACAGGCTGTAGCCCATTGTCAGCCGTCATCTGTCCATTGCTTGAGCAAAGGAAGCTAGAGAAGCTAAGAGGGCAGCCGGATAACTAAAATATGTGCAGTGAAGAACTCTGTGTCTGTTAGTTACATCCTTTCCATGATTTACAATATGTTAGAGCAGAATTACTCTCTACCCTCAAGGGAGTGTCTGAGTTTTATGGGTTAAATGCAGATGTGTCTGTGTATATATGCAGTGTTTGTGTGTGTGTTGAGGGTGGAGGTTCCTGTGTTTAATAAGTCTTTTTAGGTTATGATGTTGATTTTTTTTTTAGCCATACTTCCATCTAATAGGCTCATCAGAGCAGCTAAGATAATCACATTTCCTGGCACTGTCATCTCCAGCTATAGAGGATGAATGAAATCCCAGCGGACAGGGTTAAGGAGACAAACTTTGTTTTGTTTTAAAATATGATATTTAGGTAAATGAAGCTAGAAAAGTTTCAAAATAAATTTCTTCTGAGTAGAAATCTAGACCAGAGATAGAATAAGCAATAGAAATCTTTAAATGTAGACCCCAGAAAACGAACAACAGTGAATAAATGGCTGCCAGAGACCAGGGGGTGGGTCCAAATCCAGCCAGGAAGAAGGTTCTTCTTCCTTCAGGGACCAAACTAGAACTGACGGAAATAGTTTGCCCGTTGACTGGACAATACAAAACTAAAGAAAATCAGCAGAAAGTACTGTCTTAGGGTCATTAAATGTAAGTTCTTTTTTTCTTTTTCTCCGCTCACTGCAACCTCTGCCTCCCTCATTCAAGCAATTCTCGTGCCTCAGCCTCCCAAGTAGCTGGGATTACAGGCACGCACTGCCATGCCTGGCTAATTTTTTTTCATTTTTAGTAGAGATGGGGTTTCATCATGCCGGCCAGGGTAGTCTCAAACTCCTGACCTCAAGTAATCCACCCGCCTCAGCCTCCCAAAGTGCTGGGATTACAGGAGTCAACCACCACACCCAGCCAGAATGTAAATTCTTGCAGGCAGGAATTTTTGTCACTTTTGTTCAGTGCTGGATCCCCACATCTTAGACAAGTGCTGGACAATAATAGTTAATAAATACTTGATGATAGTAAACACTGTATGATGAATGAGAAATAGGCAATGCAGGGCACCATGTCAGAAAGGAAAGAACAGAAGCGGAACAGCTCAGCTTTTGAAGGAATAATCTCCCACATTCACACAAGGGGGTGGTGACTGAGTAGCCTAGTGTGATATATTATAATGATATTTATTAGGCACCTACTGTCTACTAGGTCATGTGTTAGGCAGGTGCTGCGGACACAGAGACAAAAGCTACAGTTCCTGCTCTTTGGGAAGCTCACAGTCAGGGAAGGGGAAGGGGCGTGGCATATGATGAGCGAGTAAGCAGATGACACTTGGTGTCGTGATGGCACTACGTTTGGAATATTTCTGGAGGAACAGATAGGAGTCCTGGCTTGGGGATGGAGGCTCTCTAGGAACTTTACAACAAGGAGGAATTTGAGCTGGATCTTGAAGAATTAACAGTGATTCCTAAGAGGACAGAGAGAAGGGGAAAGCGCACCTGGCAGAGGGAAAAGCTCATGTCATGGAATCAAGGCAGGGTGTAGAGCCAGGCAGGGGCCAGATTGTGAAAGGTCTTATTCCTCTTGCTAATCAGTTTGAATTTTTTCCTGAGGGTGACAGGAAACCATTGAAATAGGGAAGTGACAGGATCATTTTGTAGTTGGAAGCACATAAAAATGCAACAACTTTGTGGGGTTCAATTATTACCCTCAATTTAGAAACAAAGAAATTGAAGTGCAAAAGTATTTCCATAACTTGCTGATGATCACATAACTAGTAATTAGTTGGCATTCAAACCTAGAGTCTGGCTGTAGCTTATGATCACATATTTCTGTTGAGAGGTTTCCATGCATCAGTATAATTATAGCTGTTTTTTTTAATATGTGCCCTGAAATCTCTGTACTGATAGTCAGTAGAAAAGCAGTGTGTTTTAACAGAAGCTAAAGCACTGCATTTGGAATCAGGAGACCTGTGTTCAAGGGCCAGCTTTGCCACAAACCATCTGTACTATTTTGAGCAAGGCACTTAACTTCTCTGGACCTCAGTTCCCTCAGCTCTCCTGCAAGCATTAGGTGAAGGTTGCAGGCCTTTCAGTTTTCTTCTTCTGTCACCTTCCATCTTCAGTGAGCAAATTGGTATGTTCTTTTTCAAGCCTCAGACAGGCTTCTCTGTTCACTTCTTAAAGAAGGCTGAAGCAACCCATCTATGAGCATTTTGGCACATTCCTTTTGTCACTGTTATGCTACTGGGAATCTAGAGCAGCAATCTTTGACTCTATAATCCGTTATTTTGTATCATATTACTCTAAAATATGGCAAGTTGCTACTGTTATATAAAACACACCGGAAATAGAATTTTTAAAATATGAGGTAGGTTCTAATATTTTTTCCCACTTCCCACTGAGTCATTGTGATATATTCCCACCACTTGGTATAGTTCAGATTTCTCCCTTCCTTGTTTTTACTGCAGAGCTCTTTACTGTCTCAACTTGAATGAGACTGAAAACAAAATTTGGGCACTGGGTCCATTCATTCCATTGTTCATTCATTTACACATTAAGTATGAAGCACCTATAATATGAAATGCTTGCTGAATTTTCAGGAGACCATGAGAACAATACCAGGCTTGGCCCCTGCCCTCTCAAACATAAAGGTTAATTCTAGTGTTTGTCAGCTTCATCTGGTTGGAACCCTAGAATTCTTGCATACTGTAATGAAGCTAAACTTTATATATAAAATGGCTATATGTATTGCAATACAGTGGATAAGACAAGAAAAGTCACAAAAGTAAGGAAAATCCAGAGCATGAGACCCACAGACATGAAACACTGAAAGTCACATTGTAGTACAGCATCTAATGAATTGCCAGGATGAGAGAAGCAGATTTTTAATATCGGAGGCATTCACAGAAAGGAGAGATCATTGTGATCTTTGTGATGGAGGCTTGGACCACTGCCTTAGGATGTCAGGGCAGAACTAAGATGGACCCCCTGGTTGGTCTGTCCTGACTCACTGTGTCTGCAGTACCTGGATATCAGGCAGCAGACCACCTCCATCACTGAGTTAGACCCACTTACAAAGTGGCAGGCTATTAACCAGCCCCCTGTTCCACTGAGAACTCGCCAGGCTGGCCATGGTAGCGTGGTATAGGTTGGAGTGGCTTAGTACCTGTGGTGGGTGACTGTTTTGGCTAGCTGTTTAATGAGCAGCCAATCAGGTAAATTGCTGCTTGGTTTCTCTCTCTTCAGACACAAACAATTGAGCACATCCTAGTGGAATGGTCATGTTAGGGAACTGGCTTTCTTGTGATGATCATCTTAGTTCCCACATTATTCCCTCCCCACTGGGCTAGAGTTTGGAGGAGCTATTGAAGAACCTTGAGAAAACTGTTAACCTTGAAAGTTTAGCTATTCATCATCAAATATATTTTAAAATGTTTGTAGCCAAAGGTTTACTGTCTATGGCAGTTTTAAATATCAAAGTCATTATTTCATTAATTTTCCCCTCCATTTGGGGTTGGCTTAGAGAAGTAGGAGATTGCAATTCACAAGTCCTTTCTGGTCTTGTAACCAACTTGCACTTTCAAGTTCAGGTAATCACCTTGTTCTTTTCTGTTTATTTACCCATGACTTAGGCTAAAGTTGCCCATGCCTCTGGTGAAATTCACAAATGAAACTTCACCTACCTGGGTTTCATATTTGTGAGAAATCATTTTTTTCTCCATGAGAAGGTGCAGTTCAGCTGAGACCAGCATGATTAATTCCACACGTGAATTAAAACAAACCCAAGCTGAACAGCTCTCAGAGGAAGTCATCTGAAATTGTTCCGTGTGACCCAATATATCTTTTGACCAGTTTGCATTGGAAACCACAACGAGCATGGAAGAAATATAACCTTGATACCTTGGCCTAATAAACATTCTTGCAATTCTAAATGTATCTAGAGTTTGTGACAAGTGTGTGTTGGAAAAATCATTGAAAACACATGAGTTAGTAATCTTCTCTTTTAGAAGATGAACTTGCATGGCCGAAGTGAGATTCCAGTGGGAAGGACCTGGTAGAGAAAGAATAGGAGAATGCATGTTGACCTCTGGAGGACAGATTATGGCATGCCAGGCAACGTGTTGTGCCATCAGGGAAGTAATCTAGAAAGACAAGGAGACTCATGAGAAAGGAGATGACTTCTGTTGACAGCTCATCGTTGTTCAGACTCGGTGCAGATGAAAAAGGAAATCCAGAGACCTACATGACAGCGCTTCTTGGATTGGATGAAAATACTGATTTTTTTTCCTAGCTGGAATTTGACAGGGTCAGTTCATGTCTGGGTTTTCAGCACTTAATACAGGGCCCTTTTGTCTTGGGAGGCGGCTGGACTGGTTTTTCCTCCAGGCAGGTGCACAGAGGGCGTTTATTGTAGCCTGAAACACAAACACCAAGCCCCTAGGCCCCGATCCACACACTCTCCAGTGTGGCTCAAGGAAATAAAGTGAACAATGTCTCTTGCAACAGGCGAGCACTGTAAATGCCACTCCTGAATGAAATATTTCTTAAAACTTTGTATCCGTAACCTGATCGTCTCTTAAAACTTAATTATATGTCAGAGAAAAGGAAGCTATTGGCTCCTCCAGCTGTCCAGGTTGAACGAGAGCGCACAATGGAGCATATCCGATTCGCAGCCTTACTTAGGTAATCAGATTAATATCTCCTGAATTGAATTTACCCTTTTGATATGGAGTCTTTCAGCTGCCTTGTTTCACATCTCAAATTCTGACAAGGCTGTGTGGCCTTTGAGTAATTTTCCTGAAATCTATATGCGGGAAGCCTGTGCTCTTTCGAGCAGTTTTTGGGACTTGTACCAATTAAATCTGTCTCTGGCACACTTTTAATGGCATGCTTTCCCCTGAGTCAACAACTGCTCCAAAATCTGAAGTCATTTGTTTAATTTAAAAGCAAAGGTTATGGAACAACCATTTCAAGCTTCACCAGCCAAGCTCCTGTGGCTTTGAAGAGGGAGATGAGGCAGAGGAAAGGCTAATAAACTGAATTTCTTATACACAAAATAAATTAATTACTGTGTTTCTGTAAGTTAGTATCAAATCAAGTTTGTCTACACCCTCCCTGCCAATCTAGCGCTCCCTTTCTCTTCAAACTCACCCTCTCTGGGCTTTCACACTCATGACTGAGGCTCACCCTCTTACTGTTGTTCTTGCAACATAAACATCTGGACTGGATTTTTGTCAGCTGGAGTCAAGAGAGAACTGTAAATGATGCAGTGATTTTTTTTTTCATCCTTATTAAATTTATTTATAGCCAGTCTGAAGCCAGGAAATGTGCTAGAGCCTTTGATTGGAGGTTCTCGAGGAATGTACAGTGGATGGTGTTTTCCCCTGTTGTTTTCTAAATAGTATCAAGTTCTATCCTTGATATACATAACTTCCAACTCAAGTATTTTTTACCCTGAAGGACACTTTATTAGGACATTTTGTGCGTCAGAATTCTTCCATTGTATTTACTTATCCAATATGCTTTCCTTTCTGTCAGTGAGAGAAAAGGAAATGTACCTGACAGGTTATTTCTGAAAAATTATAAAGATGGAGAGTGCGTTCTGGTTGTTTGAGACATCATGAACCAGTGGCACGACTATTTTCTTTTGCCAAAGGAACACAGCATGGATCCTATTTCTACCTCTTAACAACCTCTACAATCTTAAAGCTGCCAAATCTCAAAGAATTTCTTTCATTTAGTCATTAATGAAGATAATAAAAGGTCCTACAAGCATCTTACTAAAATAATTTATAAAATATTTTTCTCTGCCCTTATACCTTGTTAAATAACAATGTCTTGATGTTTATAAAATTATTTAAGAAACAAAACTTTCTAGAGGAGGCTGAATCAAATGATAATTTCTTGAGGTCCCTTCCCAGTTCTGTGATTTGAGATGATTCTTTAATTTTCCTTAACTGTCCTTTATATCCATATCATTTTTTTTTTTTTAAAAAGGAGGCTGTTTGAGAATGAGATTTGCTACACCCATAGGCATTTTCTTCTTCGGAAAAGAGACTGTTTAGCTTTCTGCCACCCAAGTCATTCGTCCTTAGCCTGAACAATGGAGCTTAATGTTCTCCATCTTCCTAAGGGTTAATGTCTGTTGTTATGAAAGTGAATTGAAACCAAATGTACTTTCTATTGGAAAGGCTGCCCTTGCTCTCAGCTCATGGACAATACGAAGAGAGAAGGCTCTTATAAAACAGAGGGAAAAATCCTTGCTGCCATGTCGTAACACCAGTTATTTCACTATTAGACCTATGAACGTATCTTTGATGCAACACCACACTATTTGATGATGTTTCTGTGTCACTTAAAGATGGGTGTTTCATATTTAGCTCTTAGAAATGTTAGCAGATTTTTTTCATGACTTATCTTGCTTATGGACTGGAAAAGCTATTCTTACAGTAAGACCCTTCATTAACGAAGAAGGCATAAAAGATAGCTCATGTTCTCCACCAAGAAAGGAGGCTCTGTTTCTATCTGTCTGATGGGAAGCATTTGAAACAGAGCAGCCTCATGAATTGTGGGTATCTGTTTCCCACTTCCCTGTTTTTAAAGTAAAAGCCAAGTCGGTGGCACTGGTATTGGCAGTGAAATGAGCCAGAGAGGATCACGACTCAAGGATCAGCAAATGAGAGGCCTGAAGGTAAAGAATGTTTATTTTCAAGTAGAGAAGAAAGAAAAATCACAGAGAAGTCGAGAAAGGTGAAGGGCAAAGGATGAATCCAGCGGACATTAAGCAACACTGTATCTTCTGAGATGCTAAAGCCAAACAGTTCCTGCTAGATTTAACTTTTATTATTTTGGGAGATGAAAATCACTGGGGCATGGAGTTCTCATTCTGTACTTGGAAACTTCCAAAATATTTTAATAATAACAATGATGATAATAATGCTAATCACTTTAATTAAATCTCCCTAATAAGCAACTTTAAATGCAGTGTTGTTTGCTGTAAAATGTCCCAACTAATGGTAGAGGCTGGATGTCTGCCAAAGACATGATGAAGGAACCACCACAGAGCTGCTGGTGTTGGACCCTGGGAGAGCTGGTTCCTCTAGACAAAGGAAGTGAATAATCATGGGGAAGTGGTTATTCCAGCTGTGACACTTAGGGAATTTCAGTAGAATGCGATGGCCTTATACATGAAATATTCTTAGACATATTCGGATGATACATGTAAATCATCATGTGAAGCATAATTTGAGGAATACAGAAGATTATAAGGTGTTATTTGATTCTGCTTTTTTATGTTAGTTTGGAGCCATTGTCAGGCATGGGAATACTTTCACTGATATTCCTGTCTTCTGTAGTTCAAGGCCTTAATAATAAATTGGTTTTGAATCAATCAGTTGCCTGATAGACGGCTCCTGGGAAAACTGGAGAGCCTTACGAGGGTGCCCACCTCTCTCCTGTGTAAAAGGCCCTTTACTCTGGCAGCTTCACTCTCGGGTGGTGTTGGGTAGAAGTAAGATCAGATACCCTGCTCACTGTAGGATGGAAGGGATCACATCAAAGCTCTGTGGGCTGATTTCCCCTCAGGCACCCAAACCTGATTTCCTCTTATCACCTGGTGAATTTTCAACTGTTCTACCTTTTCATTCTCTGTGCTTGTGTTTTTTACAAAACCGTGAAGCCTGTAAACCACACCGCAGATAAGATCACAACAATATTAGTGGAGAACCTTATGCTGTTATCAGGATCACCATCATAGATATGAGTGCTTGATGCAGGATATGAGGGGTAAGGCAGCAGTTTTTTTAAAAAGCAGGTCACAGCTGGACGTGGTGGCTCACCCCTGTATTCCCAGCACTTTGGGAGGCCAAGGCAGGCAGATCACTTGAGGTCAGGAGTTCGCGACCAGCCTGGCCAACATGGTGAAGCACCATCTCTACTAAAAATACAAAAATTAGCTGGGTGTGGTGGTGCACACCTGTAATCCCAGGTACTCAGGAGACTGAGTCAGGAGAATTGCTTGAACCTGGGAGGCGGAGGTTGCAGTAAACAGAGATCACCCTACTGCACTCTAGCCTGGGCCACAGAGCAAGACTCGGTCTCAAAAAATAAATAAACAAATAAAATAAAAATAAAAAATAAAAAGCAGATCACCTTTGAACCTTTTTAGATAGTGGTCCTTCATCCATTGCCTCTTACCTCCTCAGCTCCCATTTTCCAAACCCTGCACACCTCATCTTTGCGTGGATGAAGTGCAGTCTCTCCAGAACGTTTCTGTGAGTAGAGGGATGCAGAGTAGATTGTGGGTGCCACGTCTATGTTGTTAACTGCAGTCCAACATGTAATCTAGTTAGAAAAAGAAAGAAAAGAAAAGCCAATAAAATAAATTTAATAGACTACCCGTAGGCAACTTTGTCTGAAGAGGAAATCATTGCAAGAAAATGAGACTTACTAAATAGGCCATTTGGGAAGCAGGCAATGGCTATTTTAAAGGCTTGAAATTTTAATATATGTATATGCCTTTTCCCCCTCATCTCTTGCAAATAAATAATGGTTTACATGGAAAGAAAATTCAGGAAAAAAGCCTTTTAAAAAATTTCCAGGAAATCTGGCCACCATGTTTCTGCAGCCAGTGATAAATGACAATGCAACCAGCAGTGACCTAGGACATCTGAATTCTTGTTCTTCTGAAGAGCTTGCATTCTCTTTTCAAAGGGTGTCCTGTTCCTATTGCAATCTTTAAGCTATCGCAGCTCAAGGTCATCTTTTTTCCTTCTGTTATCATACTTGAAACAGCACTAGTGCTGTTAAGAAGACTCTACCCATACATCTTGATGTCATTTGTAAGGAGGAAAAGATTTAAATAAAAGGTAACTGGATATTGAAACTGAGCACTGTTATTTCAAATCATGTTGTACAAATCAACTAAATACAATTTTACCCATTTTCGGGGATAACTGAGTGTTCTTCATCTACAAAGGCCCAAGTCCATATAGGATAGTAGCACAATGGAGGAGAAATGTGTTTTTGTTTCGTTTTCTTTTTTAGGGCTGATGAAAGGTATTGTAAGGTTAAGTTATAAACAGAGAAGCTGTTCCTGATTATGAAGATTGACCCAGTTAGCCTGCACTGACACTTCCGAAAAGGTGGAAAGAGCAAAAATGCAGTTCCCTGGAGTCTCTCAGTTGCATGATATCCACGCATGTTCACAGCAGAATGTAGAATGATACACTCTTCTGCTGCCCTGCTGTCTTCTAGTTTAAAAAACATTGCAGACTGAAATGCAGAGGGAGAAGATGCTATTGCTTTACCCATTCAACTATTAAGGCAAGGGTGGGATGAAGGCTCAATCTTCACAGACGTGCAGATTCCCTCCAGTATTAACCCTGTTGTCGTCTAAGGGCAGCTGGGTCAACAGGTGTAACCTCCCTTTTTTTCACTGAACAAAGGCAGCTAGGCTTTCAAGGGAAAAAAAAACAGCACAGCCCTGGTAATCATACAAATAGTTCTCAAAGCCCAATTAAACGAAAATGTCCCAACTCAGTTTTTTTCCACAGTTTATGGATTTTGCCGGCATAATTATCAAACGTTAAATGTTTCTCTTTTCCACTGTTGTTCTTTTTGGTTCACCTGGTGATGTTATAGCCTTCCTATTTGAAAAACTAGTGGAAGATGAAATGTTGCTAAGAGCAATTTGGTTAGTATTGAAAATATTAGGAAAGAAATAGAGGGAGCAGCCATTATTAGCAAAATAGCCTGGTTTTATGTATTAAGCTTGGAAAAGAAGAATTAAGGGCATTTGGGCTATTGATGCAAAATACCTTCGTTTTACTAACCACAGAAAAAGCCCTTGGTTGGGTTGTCTTGAGTAGTTAGATCTGGGGGTGGCCAAGATGACTGGTTGCTGATTTCCAGCACTGTGCATCAACCACCAAATGATTATAACTTTCAGCGTTTATGGGGAAAGGGTATGATATGAATTTTGAGGTTTTTGCTGCTTCTTATGCAAAACGTTATTTCGGTTTCAAGCAGCTGATCGCAATTGCAACTGCTTATACCTGGTGAATTATAATATTCTCTATGGGAACTGCACTGCGTGTCTGTGGGGGCCGTCCCATCTGCCTCCTTTGTGAATCTCTTCTCCTTTCAGTGCCTCCAAACTTGGGCCCCAAAGAGGGGTACAGCAGCTGAATGTCATTCTCTTGGGCTGTGTCCCAGGCATGCATCTTTCTGGAAGGATGACTGAATCCCATTCTTAAGTCTAAAGTTCCTCTTGATTAGCGGCTCCTTTTGTTTGTTGTTTTTAACGGCATCTCTGTCTTTCATGGGTAGCTTACAGGGATGTGTTTGAGAGCCCCTTCCAGCTGGGAAGCCGCCCAGCTCCCACCAGCTGAGTCGGGGGATGGCTTCCTTTAGTTCCGCTGCTGTCTGTGGACTACAAGAACTCCACTTCCAGCCCCAGCCACAGTGGTCCTTGTCTGCTGTGCAAACTTGGCTCTCTTCTCTGGGTTTTCATTCTCCAGCCATCTGGGCATTTTGGGCACCCCCTCTTATCTTAGTACCTTGGCACTCAGGACCACATGTCATCCTATCATAGACATGCAAACAAAGGAATCCTTCACCTCTGGCTTGCAGTTCCCCTGGAACCGTCATAGGTTGAGCGGTAGTCAGGGAGATTGGGGGTTGGGCATCAGTCTTGAGTGATATAAATGGTTTTTCTGATAGAACACATTTGGAATGGGGTGACAATAGCTACGATTGTTCAGTACTAGGCTTCTTAGTGCCTAGCTTCCTCCTTTTTCTCTGGCTATTTTGAAATCTAGGAGGAAGGAGCATAAAGACCCCTGTGGCTTCTGATTGCTATAGCCTCTATAGGCCTGGAAGCTTCAGCTTAGGGGCTAGAAAACTGCTGTGTGCCAGAGCAGTTCATCTAGCTTCCTATTAAGAATTCTATTTGCATTACCCACTTTTAAAATCCCTCCTCCTACTTCCTCAACTTCTGGCTTGGGGAGGGTTTGATCAGAGTCATTTTCTCTTCAGAGAAGTATCTGGAAAAATTGGTCCAAGAGTGCTGATAGCAAGTTCACTATAATTGCCCTGCCTCAAGGAAAATAAGCATTTGATCAAAGGACACTTCCACTGCCCAGTTCACTCCTACTCCACTGTGTCCTCTCCTGTCCCTCCCTGCACCCCTCTGAGCCCTGCACTCATTGTGATCCCTCATTCTATCCAAACGTCTCTCAGTGGTCAACAAGGCATGAGCCAGCCAAAGAAAATGCAGCCAAACAGTGTTAACCACTTCCATTTAGAACTCGGTAGTCGGGTGGGGCTGCAGGTCTTTGAAAGGCAGACTTAAAATGCTTGCCTCTTTTCAGCGAATCTGATCACATTTGGCTGCTGATCATTCAGCCCCTGGCATTTGTTCGTACATTGGAAGCCCAAAGCTTCCACACAGTTGAGTCTACGGAGCAGAGTCATATTAACAAGACATATCTTGGTTTTGATGCCAAAACGGTGATGCCACTTCATTCACACCAAAGTGGATGGGTCTTATTTATTTGTTTTTAAGAGTTGAGGCAGCACAGAGAAGCTCAGACATTTATTCAGGATCATCCACTGAGTCCAAGTTTGATCTTCTGGCCCCTATGACCATCTGTGATTGTTCAGAATATAGACTGATCTTCTGTATAGAGCATGTGACCAATTTAACTGGAACCATAGATTCTTAATTATGACTTCCCCTCCCACCCACTGCCACCACCATCCAGTTGCCAGAACCCAGTTGGTTTTCTGTGAAAAGGCAGCTAGTGACACTTTGCGTGGGTTCACCAGAAGGCCTTTCAGTCTTTGTCTCATTTTAATTGTATATCTCAACCAAGAAGATCAGCTCTCCACGTGTAAAATTAACTCCCTTCAGTTTTCAAAGTTTCTTTCCGAGAACTACCTATTGTCAGTCTCTCATCCTGTGTCTGGCAAACTTAGAAGAAACAATGAAGTTCAGAGTACAGACTGAGCTCCCAAAGCACTGATCTTTTACGTATCCAAATGAGGGAAGAAGGAATGCATATTCTCTGGCATAAGCTGGCTCTACCACATGATTTGAAGTAAATGGCCATTTTATTTCACATTAGGAGGAGAGACTTGGAGCAGTTTGGCAGCAGATCTGTAGCTGGGTAATTAAATCTAAGAACTATAGTTTTCTTCCACATAGGAGATTAAATACCCATCTTTGGTCAGATCAAAGAGGGTCTCTTGGACTATCTAATCTTTGCAGAAGGCCCCATGATGGGCCAGCACAACCATCTTTGCATGTATTGCTCCCTATGTTAAAAACAACGACAACGTTATCATTTTAGTATGTGTAAATAATAAGGTCTGCCAGCATTTGCAGCTCTTTAGGCCCAAAATAAAACTTTAGTTTCACTTGAACTGACTTTATATCAATTTTCTACTACTAAAACAAGTCACTGTCTCCCAGAGTTTGAAGAAATGTGAGTATTAACTAGGGCTTGTCTGAATGAGAGCAACAGCACTGCTCTTTTGGTAGCGTTGTAATAAATATCATCTTAGACTTATATGGCATTTTCTTTAGGGCATTAATGGCGTTTATATATCCCATCATTCATTTACCTGACAGCTCACTGAGACAGTTTGGGTATTGCTGCTATATTCTCCATCTGAAAAATGGAAAGAATCAAAATATTAAGTTCAATTTAAGTGGGTTACGAGAAAGAATACAGACATTTGTACGATATGTGTTGCCAAGATGCTGCCTGGAGCTTTTAAACTTTGTAAGTTCTGCATTTCACCTACCCAAGGGAGTCTGGGAGTGTGTAATTTGGGCCAGGGTACAACAGGCCCTTGGGCAGGTTGAAGTGGACAAACAAATGGAATTGGTTCCAGTTTACCAACCTGGCACAAATTATGTGCTGGTCAAGGAAGTGTTTTTCAAATCATGGGGAGCCACTGGTGAAAATCTACTGGTGCTTTGATGGTGGCCTTTGGAGATGCTTTTATAATTTGAAACCATTCCCATGGAAGGCCCAGGGAGAGGTCTTACTTTAGCCAACATGCAACATTAGGTAGAAGAAATGGGGCCTTTCTGGCTGATTTGACCTGTGGGTGGGCCCTCTTCCACATGTTTCTGATTAGGATGCAAGAAAGAGTAGATATTCTGTGGCAACTCTCCTTTCCTTTTCGGCTGTGAGACAGAACAACAGCGCCTTTGTGATGACCTTTGCAGGGCTGTTTACATTTGGTGACCCGCCTGAACACTCCTGCCAGCGTGGACGCACCTCTTGGTTAATGAGGAACAGCCATGCTATCTTTTACTACGGTAGACCTTGGGGATTAAAATGAAAAATAAGAGGATTCTCTGTTGATGACTAGTCGAAGTTAATTTTCTTTACAGATTTATTGAGGTATAATTTACATACCATAAAATTCACCCATTGTAAATATACAATTCAATGATTTTTAGTATAATAAATTTATAAAGTCATGTCATCGTATAATCCAGTTTTAGAACTTCGTTTGGAGTTATTTTGAAAATACCAAATAATGATCATAATTGGAATGTAGGTCATGCTGAAGTGAAAAAGAAATTTGTGAGGCTATCTTGGGTTAAGGAAGAGGCCCACCCAGGAAGCCATTTGAGACATTAAGTCTCAAGCTTCTGAAAATACATGAAACCTTGAGATTAGCACTTATATTTCAGAACATTTGCCATATTTTTGCTCACCAAATGGCATGACCTACATGAAAAAATGAGAAGCTGCTGCAGAACCTACCTCATGGGTCAGCATCAGTTAATGTTTCTTGGTTATAAAGAGAAGGAGAAGAAGATTGGAATCTAAACTCCCCTCAAAGAGCTTATAGTTCACTTTGAAGATCTCATCACATTCTTATTTAAGTGCCCTCTCATTTTCAAGTACTCTGTTAAGTACTGCAGACACATGGATAGTGAGACAATGTCTCTACCTTTAAGAACCAATAGTCTAGTGGTTTATAAGAAATTTCAATATGATGTCATAAATTCTGTGGTAAAGTGCTGTGTGATATCAGGAAGGTCATCAGTAAAGACTTTCTAGAGGTGATGTTACTAAGAAATCAATGACATGGTTAATAAGCTCATGAGTCCTGCTGACATTGACTTAGTACCTACCCTCTGCTCTGTTTGGATGAGGCTCTGTGATATCTAGTCCTTGCCTCAGGGGGCTTTATCATTCATGAGAGAAACAAGTCCATCACACCTTCCAGTTAGATATCTGTAAAAAGATGGAAAAAGCAAAGAACGCTTGGAATTTGGGAGAGAAAGAGAGAACATTTCAGGGAAGAATTGCATTTGAGCTGAATTTTGAAAAACTCAGATAGGCTTTTGCCTGGCAATGGTAAGAGTGGGAAGCAGTCTAGAAGAAAGATGTGAGCAAAGGCTCAGGGACAGGAGAACTTGGGATGTGTTCGGAGAACAGTGAGTAATCCAAAATGGATTGATACATATATCACATAGTTTAGCTATTTTTATATAGTTAAGTCAGGGAAATTAAGGGAATCACAAGCTCTGCTTTACCTTTATCAATGAAGGCTTCCTAGAGACACAGTTAATTTTACCCTGTTTATTATGTATGCTTTACACCAAGGTGATGTGATTAGTTTTCTTCTTCAGTGTCTTCTTTCTGAATTAATCATGTGGTCACACCTACTGGGCCACATAAAGCACCAATGGATTGTCACTAGTGATTCCTGTGATTAAAAAGCGTTTTTGACCAGCACATAATTTGTGCCAGATTGGTAAACTGGAGTGAACTCTATTTTTGTCCAGTTCAACCTGGCCATAGGCTGCTGTAACCTGGCCCAAAAGCTTAATGTAATACTTTCAGGAAGATTAAAAATCCAGCACCTCCTTGAAACATTGGTTGCTAACCTTTGAAAGAGTAGTCACTGCACCTGAGTAGCCTTAGGAAATGAATAAGAGGTCTGAGAAGAAAGAAAAAAAAGAGGAAGAAGAATGGTACTATTTGCTTAAAATCCCTAGGGCCTTATTGGTTAAAGCTGTTTCTAAATATAAGCTGCTAAAGACCCTGAACCTGGGGTTGTTTGGAGATATTTTGGAAAGTTAGGAATATTACTGACTGTCCGTCAGGAAGGAAAGAACTCAGTTGGTTTTGATATTACGAAGAAACAGGGAGTTTTGCATTTATTTGTTTGCATGGACAGTCTACCTACCATGTGGCCTTGTTCAAGACATGGTGGACCTCCCTCTCTGGAGTCAGTGTGAATAGCTGGGCTGCAGCTGTAGCTAGAGACAATGGCCAGCACTGTTGGGCCTTGCCCCTTAAGCCCCGAAGGTTAATTTCATAGTATTTAGTGGCATTGAACCTGCCAAAGAAAATGCTCTTTCATTTGAGGGGAACATAATTTCTGTATGTGTATTTTTTTCATGAAGAATAAAGAAGAGACATTTTTTGGAAGAACATAACTTAACCTATCGGCCTTGGCTAGAAAAGCTAAAAAAGCAAGGGGTCAGTACTCTTACAAGTATCATGCCTTAATCGTCAGCCAACCAGTAATTATTTAGATGCCACCAGAGGGGAAGTCCCATCCCATTGTTAGTTTTTCTCTAGACCGAGATGCTTAAAAAAAAAAACACCTCTCTGTAGGGAAATGATCTTTAAAAAGCAAATAAACAAAAAGTCTGAGAATCTAGTGCTGCGTTTGTTGAGAAGTAACGGCCCTGGAAACGGAGGAGTTTTTGTTGTTGTTTTGGTGACTGCTTTGCCACCCTGCATGTTAGAAAGGACAAGTTCTTGGTCACTGTTTAGGGTTCCCGAAAAAATCCAGGATGTCCAGTTAAATTAGAATTTCAGATAAATAACAGTTTTTGTCTTTGTCTAAGTACATCTGAAATATTGTACTGGGATACTTAAAAATGTAAAGTACTGAATACTTTAAAATTATTCATTGTTTGCCTGAAATTTAAATTTAACTGAGCCCTGTATTTCTTTTTGCTAAAGCTGGCAATGCTTTATTACTTCAGTTTAAAAAAAACTGTCCAAAGGGACTGGGGGCTTTTATGATTACTGAAAATCACTATCCATTTTAAACCTAAAAAAAAAAACAATCTATGAGATAAAGCTTTGAAAATAGAGTCAAGTCCAGTCATACCAAGGTGAAGGGAATCCTTTCTCATTCCTTAATCTTCTTGTAGCCAGCTCTGGGGACCCAATTCTGTTGGGAATGGCCCACCTAGGTCTACTGTAGCTCAGAGTTATACCTTGTTGATCACCTGGATGCTTCTGTATTCCAGCTTTAACTCAGAGGATCAGGTCAGAACTGAGGTTCCCTTTGAAATCTGAAGTGCTTAGCTTCTTTAGGGTCACTCTGCACCCTCTTGAATTCCTAGCCTAGAGAAGTGGAGTCTCACTAGACATGGCTCTGAGAATAATAGCTAGCATTTATTGAGTGCCTAATATGTGCCAATGCCTTTCCTGCCTTACCTACATGAGTTCGTACTGCGTTCTAACAACCCTGTGAGACAGATGCTGTTATCTCCATTTTACAGATGTGGAACTAAAGACCCAGAGAGGTTTAGTAACTTTCTGCAAGTCACAGAACCATTGAAAGGCAGAGGTGGGATAAGCATTCAAATCACTCTGACTCCAAAACCCCTTCAGTAACCACTGTACTACTGCATGTAGTACCCTTAGATTCTCCACTTTTCCTCTCCCTCCCCAAGCTCCCAGTTTGGCTCGATATTGGAATCATCCCTTTCTCTTCTTGTTCTTTACTGGCTAGAATTTATAGAGTACTTTCGGTCTGAAACTGGCCTTAAAGAATCTTTGTTCATGGTGTGTGTCACACAGCAATGCAATAGACGCAGAAATCTGGGCACTAGAAGATGTTAACTTTGGATGCCTCCTGTTTTATATGCATGTGATTAACCCAATGGGGAAAGAAAGCCCTGAAACTTTATTACAACATTTTTGTAATATTAAATTTGACATATTAAAATGTGTCATCATTTTAATATCTTTAAAGAGGCTGAGGAGACTCACAAGCCTTAAACTGTAAATAGCTAACAGCTTTGAGATGAGCTTACATAGCTCATGTTCCAAGATGGCTGTTCTAATTCTGCAGAGCTGCTGTAGTGCTCAGACCACTGCCTGCCAAAGGCAAGGGGCCTTGCTCCTCTCTTCCTCCTCCCTGCCTTCCTCTTGGTTAGTAAGGAAAATATACTGCCCAACACCATTTTGTTTTAGAACCAACACATACTCCTCCTGGTTCACTCCCTCTATAAAATGATTTGTCAGCATTTCAGTCTCATTAAGTAAAAAGTTTTACTTGGTCCAACTGGGAAAGTTCATGAAGTTAGCCCTTCCATCCCATCATCTGCTGTGGCCACAGTTGTTAAGTGTGACATATCTCTATGGGTGTGGTCTACCAAGTATCCCAATAGCATTTCTTAAACTGGGGGTTATAGACCCAAAGGTCTGGAAGAATTGCTTTCATAGGGTCACACTAGAACACTGCCTCCTTCTGGTTAAAAGCTTTCCCAGCCTTTCTCTTCCAACTCTCAACACGCTTCTCATGTTTCTTTCCTCCCTGCAGAAGTACAAAAAATCTCCTTTTCTTTTCCTCAGCACTCTCCTCATCTGTCTCCGAGTCCCCATTGGTCCACATTTCTCCTTATTTCCTGTTTCCTTTAACCACTCACTTCTCACAGTTTTTAAAATCAAGTCTATCCAATTTGAAAAGGAAATGTAACCACCCCCCACCACAACACACACAAAAGTAAAACTAGGGGGAAAAAGCCGCAGTAGGAGGTATAATGTTATAATCGTCTCTCTTAGCTCTATACATCTGAAAAAAGTAATCTTGCTCCGTTCTCCAAGACTAGAGTGCCCACTCCCCTTTTATTCTCCCTCCGCACATTCCACCTGTTCTTTTCCAACCCAGCTCCCTACTTCAGGTCTAATTTAGCCGATTTATACACTTGGCAAGCTTGCAAAGGTTTTGTTTCCCTCCCTTTGGGTCTGGAATGCTGGTGCCACAGGGGCTTGCAGAAACAATTTAGTAAGTGATAGACTTGAAAGATTTCAAAAGAAGCTCTGGGAAGACATCATTGATGAGCGTCTGCTCTTAGCATTTTGTGGTCTCTTAGAGGCTTAGCAAATAGTAGCATTTGATCCATAATCTGCTCTTTCTTGGTACCCAGAGAGGCAGCACAAGGGTAGACCTTGAGCAAGTTACTTAAACTCTGTGCTTCTATTGCCCTTTCCGTAAAAAAGGCAAAATAATAATTCTGACTTCACATCGTTGCTGTGAGGATTCAATGAGTTAACTTTTTAATTAAAAAATGTATTAGGCCAGACGTGGTGGCACATACCTGTAATCCCAGCACTTTGGGAGGCTGAGGCAGGCGGATCACAAGGTCAGGAGATTGAGACCATCCGGCCAGCATGGTGAAACCCTGTCTCTACTAAAAAAATATAAAAATTAGCTGGGTATGGTAGCGCACATCTGTAATCCCAGCTACTTGGGAGGCTCAGGCAGGAGAACTGCTTGAACCTGGGAGGCAGAGGTTGCAGTGAGCCAAGATTGTGCCACTGCACTCCAGCCTGGCAACAGAGTGAGACTCCGTCTCAAAAAAAAAAATTATTTATTTGAGACAAGGTCTTGCTCTGTCACCCAGGCTGGAGTACAGTGGTGCAATCACAGCTCACTGCAGCCTCAATGGCCCAGGCTCCAGTGATCCTTCCACTTCAGCTTCCTGAGAAGCTGGGACCACAGGTGTGCACCACCACACCCAGCTAATTTTTGTGTATTAGGTAGAGGTGGGGTTTCATCACGTTGCCCAGGCTGGTCTCAAAATCCTGAGCTCAAGCAATCCACCCGCCTTGGCCTCCAAAAGTGCTAAGATTACAGGCATAGCCACCGTGCCCAATACAATGACTTAATATTTATAATACACTTAGAGCAGTGCTTAGTGTGTAGTAAGCACTAGATTAAATTAATGTATAAAATGAGGAAATAATAATAGTGTCTTTTAATTCATACATGAAGAACTATATTTGATTTCTATATGATATCTTGAAGGGGTCCAAAATAAATCCAACTGGCAGTTTGAAGGACTACATGATAGCACATTCCGTAATTTTACTCAAGGATTTTGATAATTAGTCGAACTTGATGGATCTCTTCTCACCTGTATTTTGGCCAGACTGACCAATTATTTCCCCTTCCAACAGCCATCCAAATTTCCTTCCCCATCCTCTCCACATGTCTCAATTGCTTTTGCTGCCTTTACTTCATGTTGGCTGTCAGCATGTGTGGCCTGTAATGCTGGGTTTTTAAGTAAACCTTTCTCTCATTCATAAGCTTCTTTTGAGGAATGAGGCCTATGTTTCTCATGCTTGTGTATCATTCCCATGCCTTGTACATAAGTGGTACTCTATCCATGTGTTTTGATTGGCTGATTTGAGGCTTTGCAGATTAGGACATAGTTGGCCTAGAGCTAAGTGGCACCTGATAGAATCTTGCCTACCAGGCCTCATAGGTGCACTGTGCGGAAAGGCCATTGTCTCCTTGCTTTATGTCGGACTATTAGGAGCCTAAAAGCTAAGACGACCTGAGTAGAGATAGCCACCTTTAAGTTAGGGGAATGTGGGGGAGTCTACTGGGATTTGACTGTGAGGTGAAGAGGGCTGCCTACAAGCAGAAAGATTAAGGCACTGACTTCACAAAATTACCAGGAATGCTTTTAGCTAGCACCTTAAATGGTTGGTTAAAAAGGGACAGTTAGATGTTAGTTAGATGCGTGGTGTTAATAACCTTGACTAGCAGATTTGTGACTATGAGAATTTCAAAAGGGGATGTAAGAACACACACAGAGGAAAAACATCTCTTGTTTCTAGGGGCAGCCTTCCCAGCAGCACTCAACCCAGAGCTGTTTTTCCCCCAAGAAGAACACAGGGTCAAATTAAATATGCCTTCCTAACCCAAAGACAGGAGCACCCAGGGAGGCCATGGGATCTGGGAGTGAGAGCAGATTGTAGGGATGAAAGTATCCTGGATAAGACTGGTATTAGCTACAGGCTGGAGAGTCAGTCAGTCTGTGGCAGCTGGGCACTGCTGCTAGTGGCCGAGGGCAGGGTTTCTTAGAGACCTGAAGATGTGAGCATTCATTTATTTGTTCCTTCATCATTCAGCAAAAGCTTTACTGAGTGCTTATTATGTACCGGATACTGGGCTGAGCCTCCACTTGTGACCTCACTGGGCATTGAGTCTGAGGCCTTGGCAGCTAAGGGTGGTGTTCCTGAGGGAACTGGGAGGCCATCCAGACAGGAGGTACAGTACAAACAAGAAAGAACTGGGGGCCGGGTGCGGTGGCTTAGGCCTGTAATCCTAGCACTTTGGGAGGCCGAGGCAGGCGGATCATTTGAGGTCAGATATTCAAAACCAGCCTGACCAACATGGTGAAACCTCATCTCTAATAAAAATACAAAAAAATTAGCCAGGTGTGGTGGCAGGCACCTGTAATCCCAGCTACTCATGAAGCTGTGGCAGGAGAATCGCATGAACCTGGTAGGCAGAGGTTGCAATAAGCTGAGATCATACCACTGTACTCTAGCCTGGATGATAGAGTGAAGCTCCTGGGGAAACCCAGCCCTGCATCAGAGAAAGTGATGCACAGATGCTTGACACACAGAGAATGGAAGTGGGAATGGAGGCATTTTTCTGGGTTTCGAGCTTCACCTTCAAACGTGATATTCAGTTTCCAAGAGAGCATGTAGAAAGAGCCCAGAGGACCTGTTAAACAGGGCATACCATTGTGAGTCCTTAGAAACTACAAAACGTCCAAGAAAGCAGGAAAAGAAGCTGAGAATAAAAGCTAGGACAGGTACCTCCAGTAACTAGTGGCTAGAAGTTAAACCTCTTAGAGGATCATAAATAAAGCCACCCTCACAGGTGTACATGCTATAATTTATAAGTGGCTGGCATATCAGTAAATGGTATGTAGTTTACTTACAGCACTGATTGGGTGGTTATCTAGCAATGTCTTGTTTTACATTCTAAAGCCCACTCAATAATGGACCATTTGAGCCCAAGTAGATTCAACAAACCATCTACGCCCAACCTGCACATCTGGGCAGGGATGACACTTGCTGAGCCATTCAGACCTCCTCTCATAGACTCTATTCATCTCCCGTCGTCATGGGCACTACAACATTTTACAGTAAATTGCATAGCAGTTTGTCTGTCCCAATAAACTGTATGCTTCTTGAGGGTAGGTACCCTATCCTGTTCATCTCTTTATCTCTGACACCTGACATACAGGATCAAGAACCAGAACTGGCCCGGGGCTCAGTCCGCACGTGCTCTGGCTTTCAGTTGGCACTTTCTAATGATATGAAAGACCTCTCTAGAACATTTTGCCTTTTATGTTATATAAATAATATACTTAAGATATTAACTTTTGTGTTTCATGTTGTATATTAATGTTTAATATAAAGTATTTTTCTAGGGTGTGACTATTTTTTCCCCTAGTTTTTTCAAATTTTCATTTGTACCATTAGTTTTTCAAAGTCTCTGGATTCCCGTTCAAGTTTCCTTTTCTCTGGAGGTTGATAGCACCTCCCAGGCAGCTTTTGACCTATCTACTCATGCTTTAGTTCAGTAGTCCTGATGCTCTGCCCCAGTTGTTCCTCACCTGTACCATGTGGCATTATTAATGCAAATGAGGCTTTACCTGCCTATCCCCTCCCCTAGCATTTGTGCCTTCCTCAGGGAAAACTCTGTTGTATACAGTCTCTGGGTCTCCCACAGCAACTAACACAGTGTCTTACGCTCCATTAGCTACTCAACAAGTATGTTCTAATAAATTCCGTTAGTGGAGTGAGGTAGTTAGGAGCAGGTATGAGCTCAAGTCTTTGAGTGAGACAACCTGGGTTTAATGCTGGCTCCTTCACTAACTACTTTTATGATCTTGAGCAGTCTGCTAATTCTCCTTGGGTCCAACCTCTTCATATTTAAAATGAAGGTAATAGTAGTACCTACCTAATAAGGATTAAATGAGTGAAGATATGTTTCTGAGGGTTAAATGAGTTAGAATATGTAAAACACGTAGCACAATGCCTGGCCTGTAGTGAGAGCTATCATCAACAACCACCATCATAGGCACCCATTACTAGAAGTTGGGGGTTTTGATACAGAAAGTAAGTTTCTCTAGGTTATACTCTTGTGAAGTCCAAACTGGAATGAACGTCTTCAGATTCCTCATAGAGTACTGCATGCCCTGCCCTTTTTCTACACAGGGACTCTGTCTGCTTCAGTATTATATTGAACATCTTGATTAAGAGTGTTTTTTTTATCTTTAGTTCTTGATCTGTATTTATCTTTTGGTGTGTAGGTATATAGTTTCATCAGATTCTCAGTGGGGAAGTCCATGACCCAAAGTAGGTTTAAAACCATGCCAAGGGAGACATCAATGATGTTCTATTAAGATGAGTGAAAGGGAACCCAGGCACATGGTATAAATGTGCACTCAGTATATTTATATACTGAGTGCACTGTGGCCACCCATAGTACTTACCATCCTACTGTACCTTAGAATTTAACACTGTAATTTATCTGAGTGTTTTTTAATGGCTCCCTACCAAGTGTCTAGCACTGTGCTATGTCTGGGGAATAGAAAAATGATTGAGACACGGTTCTTGCTGTTGAGGTGCTGAGTTGTAACAATTTATTTTCATCTTGTATTAAATACTAATTGAATAATGTTATTATTTTTTAAGTAAAACATGTCTCCCCAAGTGGACTTACAGTGTGTTTAGCACCATCATGGACACTCTTACTCACAGTGCTGTTTGCCCCACGACTACCCAGTGAAAAGAAAAGGTGACAGGTTGTCAGGACATGTAAGGGTTTGAGGAAAGTGGAGAGGAGACACAGGCTTGTGTCAATATGATAAAAGCCAAGTGGTTCTTGTTCCAGCCCAGTCTGTATCTATGACTAGATCATGAATAGAGAACTAAAGGCTTTTTGATTGTAAACCTTTTTATGCCTATGCTTGGCTCGCACTCAACTCTAATAAAAAATAGTAGTAAATGTTAGGAGTAGACATAAAATGAGCACAGGTTGCCACTAGAACTTTCTCTACAGCCTAACATTTTTTTTCAACCTAAAACATTACATATTGTATCAGCCAAGATGTCATCAGGAAAGAGATAGCACACTTTAGTGTTCCGAGGCTAATTGCAGTGGGGCTCCATTAGTGCACCTAGACTGAGAAGGTGAGGGAACAGGCTGGTTTCTGGAAGCAGGAGACAGAGGGGGCTGTGTGGACAAGACTGCCTAGCAGGATCCAAGACCTTCCATCAAGCGGCACAGCCAGGCCGTAGCCAAACGTCACTCTGCTCCTTTCAGTCTCCGGCTGGTACACCCCAGTGGCCCAACCCAGGAGAGTCCTGTTGATGTGACACACACAGGCCAGGTCCCAGGGCAGAGAGCAGGTGAAGAATGATTGCAAGTAAATCTAGAGGGACACACAGGAAGATATCCAGCAAACATGTTTCACATTTGATTTTAGAGGTAAGGGTGTGTATATTAATTTTATCTGTTTTAGAAAGTTAAAATTTTAATAGATTTAAAGTATTTCTTCCATAGTTCTTAAACCATCAATTTGATGATGTCAGTGTCTTTAGTTTGACCTCCTGACACTCTTTTTTTGCTGGGGAGGGGTGAGAAATTGTATATAAATTTCCTCCAGGGCATACAGAGAATAAAAATGCTATTCTTCAGAGATTATTTTTCTTTCTTTCTTTTTTTTCTTTTTGTTTGTTTACAAAGAGTTGTTCCATTTCCCATTTCTCTGTCTACTGCTTTCTCCTTCTCTGCCTAGGCCAAGAGTATATTACGCTTGGAGGCATCTAGCTAGCATGGTGCTTCCCAAACCTTTCTCAGCCAAAGACTCCTCTGGGAATCCAACTAAATTTCCTGGTTCTCTTTTACTTTTAATACCAATGCCCATATTACCCAATGAGGTTATTTTTATTACTTACAAATATTTTCGTAATTAACTTAAGATTCAACAAGGAACCAAAGATAAACAGACTGTAATTATTTCAAGTTCTAACAACTATGAGTAGATATTAGTCTTTGAGAATGTATCATTAAAACACAGTATAAAATATTCATAAATTAAAGTCGACTTATAAGTACAAAGGAATATCTGCAACTATAAAAGGAAAAATAAACTAGAATTTAAAATTTAATCACTGTGCCTTAGTAAACATGGTCCTGGCACATTTCAGCACAGTATTTGTGTTTCAGAATAGGATTTTGTCTTCTAATTTTTCACTAATATGTATTTATTTGACTATCATTCAGCAAGAAACCCTTTAAATCATTGTCAAAATGTAGGTAATTTACTGGACCAGCTAACCTACCTCTGCTGGGAGCCCCACAGGCACTCACTCCCCTGTTGACCCCTCTGGCCCGTCTTCTTTTCCTATATACCTCATGTACCTTTATGCAGCCTTATTCTATGGCCACTCTGCCTGTTTGAGTAAGCTGCCTTAAAGTCACTACAAAATTTTTATCAGAACATTACTGAACCAGGGGTCAAAGAAATGCTTATTACAGGCTTTAAATATATGCTTTTTCTTAGATCTATGGGAACAATCTCTCTAATTCTTGGGTTTTGCTCCCTGAAATTACACCGATAGTACTGTATCTTCTTAACCCTTTCTCCACCCCTCCTTCCATCTCTACCCAACAAACTTTTCTCGTGTGCATTGCTAGGTGGTGCTTCTGTGGTCCTTAAGTGTTTGAGGTCTTGTGCTGGTAATGAGCCAGTGTTCACAAAGCTAGCCAGTGAATCTGTTCTTCAAGCCTTTACGGATTACATACTCCGTATCACGGACTATACCATTTGTGGATTCCATGGCAGCCATGAGGAGACACTGACAGAACTATGAATAGAAGAGCTCTGTGTTCTCCCCTGTTCAGCTCCCCTGGCTTTTGGAAACAGAACTTCAATTTTTCTTCTCCATCTCTGTGGTTCACGTGGAGCTGACACCATCCTCCAGCTCTAGAGGTTGGCTCTGAACCTGGATCAGACCAAACAAGTTTCAGTGCTTGGTTTAGAAATGAATATGTAACCCAAGCTGAGCATGTAAGAATCCAACCATAAGAATTTGGCTGAGACTGCTGGGGAAGTGGAGCCTCTGTAAGCTAGGGTCACTAAATTGGTGCAGTATAAGCCTGTAGCCACCACTTTGCAGAAGCCTGCCTAAGACTGCAGGCAATGAACACACTGCAATGAAGAGCTGAAAGATGGAAAGAGACTGATTCTCATCATCGTTTGACCACTCAGGTTCGGCTACCTTGGTCATATGACCCATTAAATGCACCCCCAGCCCTTCCAATTTTTTTTTTATTTTGTCACTTTTTATTTTTATTTATGTATATATTTTTTGAGACAGGGTGTTCTGCTGTTGCCCACATTGGAGTGTGCTGGCATGATCATAGCACATTATAACTTTACACTTCTATGCTCAAGTGATCCTCCCTCCTTAGCTTCCCAAGTAGCTAGGAAAAGAGGTCTGTGCTACCACACACAGCTAATTTTTTCTATTTTTTGTAGCGATGGGGTCTCGCTATGTTGCCCAGTCTGGTCTCAAACTCCTGGCCTTAAGCCATCTGCCTGCTCAGCTTCCGAAAGTGCTGGGATTACAGACATGAGCTAGCACACCCAGGCTTATTATGTCAACTTGAATATGCACTTTCTCACTTATAACCCAACTCCTGAGTAAAATACTAACACATCTGAGAATTCAACAACTTCTGGGATCCACAGCCCCATGTAGGCTACAAGCTACTAAAATGATACTGATGTCAGCTTTAGCTGAGAATTCCAGAAATCTACAGAAGGTACCTTTCCTTTTCTTTGGTTCCAGAGAGCATGATGTATACATAAGGAATTCCAGAATTATGTATGTGTAAAGGAAGAAATGTCATACTGATAACAGGGTGTATTACCAACTGTGTGTGGCATCTGTGATTAAATATTGCGAAAACCCTGTGGAGGCTGGTTTTTACCTTTAAAAAGACCATTCTAGGCTGTGTGTGGTGGCTCATGCCTGTAATCCCAGCATTTTGGGAGGCCGAGTCCGGCACATCATGAGGTCAGGAGTTTGAGACCAGTCTGGCAAACATAGTGAAACCCCATCTCTACTGAAAATACAAAAAATTAGCTGGATGTGGATGTGCACGCCTGTAATCCTAGCTCCTCGGAAGGATGCGGCGGGAGAATCTCATGAACCTGGAAGATAGAGGTTGCAGTGAGCCGAGATTGCACCATTGCACTCCAGCCTGGACAATAGTGCGAGACTCCATCTCAAAAAAAAAAAAAAAATCCCATTACTGGGTATATACCCAAAGGATTATAAATTGTTCAATTATAAAGACACATGCACAGGTATGTTCATAGCAGAACTGTTTACAATAGCAAAGACCTGGAACCAACCCAAATGCCCATCGACAATAGACTGGACAAGGAAAATGTGGCACATATACACCATGGAATACTATTCAGCCATAAAAAATGATGAGTTTATGTCCTATGTAGAGACATGGATGAATATGGAAACCATCATTCTCAGCAAACTGACACAAGAACAGAAAATCAAACACTGCATGTTCTCACTCATAGGTGGGTGTTGAACAATGAGAACACATGGGCACAGGGAGGGAAGCATCACACACTGCGGTCTATTAGGGGGGGCCAAGGGAGGGACAGTGGGGTGGGGTGGGGAGGTCGGGGAGGGATGACAAGGGGAGAAATGCCAGATGTAAGTGACATGGGGATGGAGGCAGTAAACCACATTGCCATGGGTGTACCTCTGCAACAGTCCTGCACGATCTGCACATGTACCCCAGAACCTAAAGTACAATAAAAAAAAATCATTCTAAATAATCTGAGGATTTTTCTTTCAAACAAGTTAATGTTAAAAATATTTTTTGGTGAGAACATGCAGTGTTTGATTTTGTGTTCTTGTGTCAGTTTGCTGAGAATGATGGTTTCCAGGTTCTCACTCATAGGCGAGTGTTGAACAATAAGAACACATGGACACAGGGAGGGGAGCACTACACACTGGGGTCTGTTGGGGGGAAATAGGGGAGGGACAGCGGGGGATGGGGAGTTGGGGAGAGATAGCATGGGGAGAAATGCCAGATATAGGTGAAGGGGAGGAAAGCAGCAAATCACACTGCCACGTGTGTACCTATGCAACAATCTTGCATGTTCCTCACATGTACCCCAAAACCTAAAATGCAAT
>CAUYLG010025187.1:0-20204 GCA_963573385.1 Cacajao melanocephalus | reverse complement strand
TGTTTCTTTTAAGGCCTCTGTTCTGTTCTATTGGTCTATATCTCTGTTTTGGTACCAGTACAATGCTGTTTTGATTACTGTAGCCTGGTAGTATAGTTTGAAGTCAGGTAGCATGATGCCTCCAGCTTTGTTCTTTTTGCTCAGAATTGTCTTGGCTGTTTGGGCTCTCTTTTGGTTCCATTGCTATCCCCATCAAGCTACCATTGACCTTCTTCACAGAACTGGAAAAAAACACTTTAAACTACATGACATTTTTTAAGGAAAAAAAAATATGAAATTTTATTCCAAAGTGGATGGAATTAATTAGCTAGATTTCTGAGTGATTACTGCATTTAATGGGAAATTTGTACTTTAGAATTAGAACATGTTAAAACTATGTCAGTTAGTTTTCATTTCAATTACAGCATGCAGGAAAGGGAATTCAAAAATCATTAGGACAGTTGTATCTTAATAGAAGGGATTTGGATTTATTTTAGAGATCATTCGATGTCTTTGCTATGTTACATCTGCTCAAGGTTGCATTTAGGGGCTTATTTGACAAATAATCATCAATTTGCTTGCATGACTGCAATGTTGTTAAATAACAATATAAATAAAATACATCAAACCATAGCACTAATAACTAGCATCAGTAACTGGCATAAGACTCTTAATCATAATTGCTCTGTTTTAGAAAATTTGTTTGTATACAGATCAATCCTAAATACCAGGTGATTAACAGTGAAGTGAACTATGTCAGAAATAGTCTTCTACCAATTGAACAAAACAAAATGTGCCATAAATAAACCTTAATATATAAAATATACCCTATTACAACTTTAGGAGATGAAAATAATTCTTTGTTTGTTCTTCATTATATAATTCTAGACGGAATTATTTACATACATGAACAATCAAAATGTAGAAAGTTCAAATTAAACAAATAAACTAGAAATTGTGTATTTTACCAAGAAACAAATCTCAACAGGTCCTATTGAATATGTAAGAGAATAAGGTTTAAGTTTTCTTGAGTGATTCTGGTGACACACACAGTAAAACAGACTTTGTGAAAGAAGTACCAACTTTATGAAAGAACTATTTTAAAGGTATTCTTTCTGCAAGAGTGAAAAAACATGACTTTAAAGCATGAATCTGAATGATATCATAACATTTAAAAATTGTGAAACTAGAGTAATGAATTCTGCAAATGCTAGAGCCTATGCCTGATCTGTTTGGCATTAATTTTTTTTGTCATAAAGGCCCTTTAAGTAATAACATTCTTTAAGTTATGAATTCATATGTTGAACTTAACTACAGTAGCTATTGAAGTGGAAGTGGAAATTAACCTGTGACAGCTGCTAATGATTAACTTATCCACAGTTCAAGAGTGATAAATTTTGAGAGATTAAATGTCTATATTAATACCTATTTCTGAGACAATTGCATTGAATGACTTCATTTAAACATGTGCATGAATTTTCTCCAATGCAGTATTTAACTTGTGTAAGTACAATATAGTAAGAAAAATAAACTCTGTATATATATGAGATACATTTCTTTGTGTTACATGTAACAACCTAATAGTTAATATTTCCAAAATAAAATAGTTGCTTAATCATCTTAAACTTTGGCATATTTCAACCTATTGCTCCCAAAAAGTAGAAAAATCCCCCAAACAACATAATATTTATGTGACCTTTTCAATCAATATACTATACAAGCATGGAAACTAATGGTATTTAATGGTTTACATGGTTTGACTGTGTCCCCATCCAAATCTCATCTTGAACTATAGCTCCCTTAATTCCCAGATGTCATGGAAGGGACCCAGTGGGAGGTAGTTGAATCATGTGGCCAGGTTTTTCCCATGCTGTTCCCATGATAGTAAATAAGTCTCCCAAGATCTGATGGTTTCATAAAGGGGAATTCCCCTGCACAAGCTCTCTCTTGCTTGCCACCATGTAAGATGAGCCTTTGCTTCTCCTTTGCCATCTGCCTTGATTTTGAGGCATCCCAAGCTATGTGGAACTATGAGTCCATTAAACCTTTTTCCTTTATAAATTATCCAGTCTCAGGTATGTCTTTATTAGCAGCGTGAGAACAGACTAACACAATGGACTTCTGGAGATAATTAATATCTTAGAAGATTTCAGGTAGGTGATCTAATGTGATTACAACGTAGCATGTGAAGTTTCAGAGTTAAGACGGAATGTTGAACCTACTGGGCACCAGCAGGCAGGAAGTTAGCAGGTAGACCACATTCCTACTCAAATGATAGAGCACCTGGCTTACAGATTTGTCTGCAGACCTGGGGACAATCATCTGATCTAGCACAGCTCCTGAGTTCTAGCCCTCCGCCACCACCTACGGGACCACTTTCAGAAAAGAGGTCTAGCAGTCCATATTCCCTACATTCAGTGCTCTTTCTCCTTTTTTTTTTTTTTTAACCCAAGCCCACTATCTCTTTATCTGTGTTCTTTCTGTCTCTTGGTTAGGCTGTGAAGACCTACCTAAAAGTTCATTCTGGTGCTGTACTAGAATGATGAGATTTTATGGCCCATTGGAAAAACCACATTGGACCCTATTCTTAGCAACAAGAACAAAATGGGTTGCTACTCTTGAAGATCAAGAATACCAGTCACTAATAAGAAGACCTCTTTTTCCTCAAAGGAATATAATAGAGACTCCTATTTCTTCATAGTGATTTATTTGCTAAGTCACCTTTGCTGACCATGCAGTCCCACACCATCACAAGTATAGACAAAAAGGATTCTTACTCTAGCAGAAAAAAACCTAACAGATGTGCACACATGCCTATATCATATTTTGATTTTTTTCCAGTGGACTTCTTCATTATCTAAGAGTTCTCTGCCTTCCCACAGAAAACTACTTAATTTCTATAAAACTGAATTGAAAGACTAATTCAATCTTTTGACAATGATTACTTCTTTATTCCTTACCCTCATCCATCTGAGAAAGCTTGAGTTAATGACATCCAGTTGTATGCTTTTTGAGATATTCAGCATTTTGAAAAAATTTCACGTCAAATGATTTTGCAAGATGTCCATGGACTTCAAGCCAAGCTTGGCCCTCAACCTCGTACAGAAACGTGTATGTGGGTTACTAGTCAGCTCCTTCTTCATTGTCTACAAGTACTATTTCAAACCTTCAAAGTTTTCCTAAAAACATGCAAGCTTCGCTGGGCAGGATGACTCACACCTGTAATCCCAGCACTTTGTTTTTTTGTTTTTTTGTTTTTTTGAGATGGAGTCTTAGTCTGTTACCCAGGCTAGAGTGCAATGGCATCATCTCAGCTCATTGCAACCTCCGCCTCCCGGGTTCAAGCGATTCTCCTGCCTCAGCCTCCTGAGTAGCTGTGATTACAGGTGAGTGTCACCATGCCTGGCTAATTTTTGTATTTTTAGTAGAGATGGGGTTTCACCATCTTGACCAGGCTGGTCTCGAACTCCTGACCTCGTGATCCACCCACCTTAGCCTCCCAAAGTGTTGGGATTACAGGTGTGAGCCACTGCAACTGGCCAATCCCAGCACTTTGGGGGCTGAGGTGGGTGGATCACCTGAGGTCAGGAGTTCGAGACCACCCTGGTCAATATGGTGAAACCCCATCTCTACTGAAAAAAAAGAAAAAATACAAAAATTAGCCAGGCATGGTGGTGGGAACCTGTAGTCCCAGGTACTTCGGAGGCTGAGGCAGGAGATTGCTTAGGAGGCAGAGGTTGCAGTGAGCCTGGATTGTGCCACTGCACTCCATCCTGGGCAACAGAGTAAGACTCTGTCTCAAAAAGACAAAAAACATGCAATCTCAGTACTTCACTTACTTCCTCTTGTCAGGTGATTTCAACTACCATGTCACAGAGTAGAAAAGGAACTCTCCCTATTCCTCACTCCATTCATGCCCCACTGACCTTTTTTCTATGCCAGTCCATGAAGTTGAGTCTGCTTAGACATTATTTTCTCAATAAGGCCAAACTTTGTCTGTTCCCTTTAAAATTGCAAGCTTCTTAATTTGCAGTTTTTTTTTAGATGAAGTCTTATTCTGTCTCCTAGGCTGGAGTGCTGGTCTCAAACTCCTGACCTCAAGTGAATTTGCCTGCCTTGGCCTCCCAAAGTGCTGGGATTACAGGTGTGAGCCACCGCCCCTGACCTTATCCTCAATTCTTAATCACCCTTCCTCAGCTCTGTATTTCTCTGTAGCACTCATCACCATATAACATACTATACAGCTTAATTATGATATTTATTATTTTCTGTCTTCCTCATTTGAATCTAAGTATTATGAAGATTGGGGGCATTTGTTAGTTTGCTTTGTGTACCAAGTACCCCAATTCTAGACATATTAAAAACTGAATACTTGTTAAATCAATTTTAAAATAGTTTTTAAATTATTATAAAATAATTAAAGTACTGCTAACGTGTTTTTAGTTAAAAAGGAAACTACAAGAAAGAAAATTATAAATTTCAAAAGATTTATTTAAAAATGGCCAAGTTGTTTTGTTTTTTTTTTTTGGCCTGGCTTGATGGCTTTTTTAGGCCTGGCTTGATGGCTCACGTCTGAAATCCCACCACATTCGGAGGTCGAGGCTGGTGGATCATTTGAGGTCAAGAGTTGGAAACCAGCCTGGGCAAGATAGTGACACCCTGTCTCTACTAAAAATACAAAAATTAGCTGGGCATGGTGGCAAGTGCCTGTAATCCAGCTACTCTGGAGGCTGAGGCAGGAGAATCTCTTGAATCTGGGAGGTGGATGTTGTAGTGAACTGAGATCATGCCACTGCACTCCAGCCTGGGTGACAGAGCAAGATTCTGTGTCAAAAAAAAAAAAAAAAGTCAAGAGAAACTATATCCCAAGATTGTAGAGCATAACTAAATGAATATGAATACTCAGAATGAAATTTATGATCATAAAAGTTAAAAAGATAAAAATGTTGTCCTTTGCAGTAACATGTATAGAGCTGGAGGCCATTCTCTTAAGAGGATTTATGCAGGAACAGAAAACCAAATACTGCATCACTTGAAAGCAGGAGCTAAGCATTGAGTATACATGAACAAAAAGAAAGGGCAATAGACACTGGGGCCTACATGAGGGTGGAAGGTTAAAAGCAGGGTGAGGATCAAAAAACTACCCATCAGGTACTATGCTTTTTACCTGGGTGAAGAAATTATCTGTAAATCACACCCCTAGGACACACAATTTAACCCTGAAACAAATCTGCACGTTGCCCCATGAACCTAAAATGAAAGTTGGAAAAAAAATAAAAATAAAAGTTTATGTCAAAAAACAGAAAACCCAAAATAAACAAAACCTCTTAGGCATTCAAATTAAAAGCTATGAAGAAACAATAAAAAATACAGTCATAGAAACAATGTAAAAGGAAATGGCTTAAAAAAAGGAGTAAAGAAAAGAAACACAACACACAGAGATGACAACTCATGGAAAACTAATTAAAATGTACAATATACAGCAATAATGATTAAAATGAAAAGGCAGGTGATCAAAAGATACAAGCTACATTTACAAAAGGGAAAATATCTCTAGATAATAGGAATTAAAATACTCAAAGACATAAAAATGATTACCAATATTCATAGGTATCCATGGAGTTGGTTTTAGGACCCCCACAGATACCAAAATCCACACATACTCCACTCCTACAGTCTGCTCTGCAGAACCCTAGGACAGGAAAAACTGGCCCTTCATATCAGTGGGTTTAGCTTTCTGCAGTTACTGTTCATCAGCATTTGGTTGCAAACTGGGAATGCACCAATACAAAGAACCGACTGCATTTATTGAGAAAACTCACATATAAGTGGACCTGCAGTGCTCAAACCCATGTTGTTCAAAGACCAACTGTATATGCCAATAAATTTCATAATCTAGATAATGTAGATAAGATCCTATAAAACATAAGGTCAGTATTGGTACAAAAATAAATAAGAAACTTAAATAAACTAATATTTTTTAAAAAACATGGAAAGAGAAATCAACATCTATGTAAAAAAAAGCTTTCCCAAGCCCCAGTTTTCCAATGACATTTATTATTATTTATTAAACAAGAATAAATGATCTTCAACATATTCGTGATATTTGAAAAACAGAAAAGATAAAAAAAGTTGTTCAACATAGTCTTTAGGTCTAATTTAACTCTCATTCCATTGCCCAGGCTGGAGTGCAGTGGCACGATCTCAGCTCAAAGCAGCCTCTGCCTCCCGGGTTCAAGACCTCAGCCCCGCTAGTAGCTGGGGATTACAGACCTGCACCACTACGCCAAGCTAATTTTTGTTTTTTTAGTAGAGACAGGGTTTTGCCATGTTGGTCAGGCTGGTCTTGAATTCCTGACCTCAGGTGATCCTCAGGCCTCCCAAAAGGCCGGGATTACAGTTGTGAGCCACCGCACACTGCCCAATTTAATTCTGATTCCACAACCATTTAAAAAGATAAAAAAGTGATTGGTAAATTTCATTCATAAACATAGATACAGAAATCCTTATAAAATTAGCTAAGTATAACAATATATTAAAAACAATCCATTATCTTCAAGTAGGGCTTATTCCATAAAAAAAAAATTTTGAAAACGTTTGATATAATCAATTACATTAAAAGAGGAAAAGGCAGGGGGAAAGCAGTTGATAAACTTCAACCCCTGTTTATGCTTAAAAAATATATTAAGGCTGGGCACGGTGGCTCACACCTGTAATCCCAGCACTTTGGAAGGCCAAGGCAGGTAGATCACAAGGTCAAGAGGTCGAGACCATCCTAGTCAACATGGTGAAACCCTGTCTCTCCTTAAAATACAAAAATTAGTGGGGTGTGGTGGCGCATGCCTGTAGTCCCAGCTACTCGGGAAGCTGAGGCAGGAGAATCGCTTGAACCCGGGAGTCGGAGGTGGCAGTGAGCTGAGATCATGCCACTCTACTTCAGCCTGGTGACAGAGGGAGACTCCATCTCAGAAAAAAGAATATATATATTTAAGGTATTTGCCTTGTATTTCTATTATTTGTATATATAACATAATATTATTTATATGTACAATAATATAATAGAAATACAAGGCAAATACCTTAATAGCAACTATTACTTTAATTTAAAAAATCGGGGGTCATTAAATTCAGGAACTCAGTAACTATGCTGTTGTTTAGCATGGTTTTCGAGTTTTTCATTACTACTGCAAGACAAGAAAATGGCAGGTTTATAGATTGGAAAGGAGTTATAATATTGTCATTGTTGCTGGTCTCCTACACAGAAACAACCCCCCCATAAATAATAAGAATGTCCAGAAATATTCACCAATACTAGATCAACTTATAAAAACTAATAACTCACCTCTATACCAGCAATAGCAAATATGAGATCATAATGAAAGCAAGGATGCATTCACAAAATTAAAAACTATTTAGTATTTAAGAATCAATCTAATAGAAAAACAGAAAATGTTTGCCCCTTACATACTAAAGAATGGCAAATTTTAGAAAGATGATAATACCAAGTGTTAACAAGAATTTAAGAGTATTTAGAAAAATTGCATGTGGATGCCTAAACACCCATTGATCCCACTCTTTAAGTATCCATATCCTATGAGTTACAGGAAAGTTATTCTCTGGCAACAAATATTTTTGAAATCTCAGTGACTTAAACCAACACAGATTTATTATGCTACATGCCCATGGTGGGTCTTGTGGAGGGATTTCTGGGTATTGTCCTCATGTCTGCACATAGAGTGACAGAGAAATACATCTGTAATATTGCTGGTTATCATGACAGACAAAAAGAGCATTATGAAGGATCTCACACTAATGATTCTATAGTTGAGCCAGAATTGACGGATGTCCCCTCTGTCACATGATACCACACTATCATTTGACCAAAAGGCAGAGAGTCAGAGCCATTTCATGAGCAGAATTAATGGTAACCACAGTTTGCTATTCTGGTCATTTGGCTCACTCTCCTTCCTACAGTCAAACTACATTCAGTCCCAAAGTCTCACATGGTCAGAGCATCAAGCTAAAGTGTAGTAATTCTGGGCAATGTGTGATAGTCTCTATGCCAAGTCCAGATGTGTCTCCTCTCCATCCAGAGATATGCAAACTACAAGCCATCAGCCTGCCATGTTGCCAACATGCGCTGGTGGAGCAAGGTCAGCAGAGTCACAGTAAATGCTCCTCTTCACATAAGTGGGAGAAAGAGAAATACATAGCAGTCATTGGTCTGTTGCAATTCGGAACTATGTGTGATGGGCACATTAAGAGCTAGCAAAATGATAGCAAGATTCTCATATGATTTCACATGGATACTGTACAATAAGTTTTTCAAGGCAATGTTTGTGGTTGTGGGAGTTGGAGGCACCTAGAGGAATTCACTGGGAAAATGAAAAAGTAAAATATAGTAGTTGCCCACTAGGAAATACAATGCTGTATGAGGAACTACATACATGACAGCAACATAAATATACCTCAAAAAACACCTTCAATGAATAAAGCAGTAAAATAAATATGAAAGTTTAAAAGGGACAGGCCAGGTAAAATCGCTAATGTTTGTAATCCCTGCACTTTCAGAAGCTGAAGTGGGAGGATTACTTCAGGCTAGGAGTTCAAGACCAGCCTGGGCAACATAACAAGACCCCATTTCTAAAAAGATGAGAGAGAGAGAGAGAGAGAGAGAGAGAAAGAGAGAGAGAAATTACTGCATATTTTCCCATAATTACTGTTTAAGGACATATAGCAAACATACAAAAGAAAATGCCTATCTAGGAAGTGGAATAAGAGAGAGATCATTAAAAAATTTAAAAATTAAAAAAAAAATTTAAAAAGAGAAAGATCATGAGGTAAATGATCCCTGTTTTATGAAAGAGCTCTCTCTCTTACAAATGGAACGATCTCTCTTATGAATTAAATGAAGTAAGGTAAAGTGAACCAGGGGTAGTCTTGCACCAATTGATAATGACAATGATCAGTGAGCTGAAATGTTGGTTTGCCTCAACTTCTAGCACCAAAGTTGGTAATGAACACAAATTCACACATAACACGTGAACAACACAGTGATATATAATGGGAGGCAAAATTAACTCACAGCAAAGAGTAAAACATTTTAAATTGATGTAGTGAATTGCATATAGCAACTATTCACACAACACACTGAGATGAAATGTGAGGTATGAATTTTTTTTTTTTTACATCTTTGTGGAAACGATGCAAGCATACAGACTTTTCATCAAATAATCTTCACTGCACTTTTATATTTAATATTGGATGATGCTGTTCAGGATTTCCTCTCCTGAAAATGAGTCCTATAATTCGGCACACTTATCATTCTAGGAATACAGCCTATATTGAATTGTTCTTATTTGTCAGGCTTTTGGTTTTGCTTTATTTCATTATCCTCAAAAAAGCAACAAGGCCTGCATAACTTGGCCAGACTTCTGAATGATTTTAGAAAATAGACTTGCCTCTGAAACGAAAGCCCAATGTCATTGACCAGGTCAGGTCCCACAACATAAGAGGCATTTAAAATAGATAGAACTTAATTATACACATGAGAATTTGGTTTTAGTGCTCTAGTTAGAACTGTCTGCTGGAAAATCTGAGACTGCAATGTAAGAGAAGAGAACCATGCTAAGGTTGGGAAATTGTGTGCTTGAATTATTTATATTTATGATTTCACTGTCTCTCTACCTCCCTCCCTCCTTTGCCTTCCCTTTTCATTTGCATGTAAGTTACAATAGCCTGTAGAAGTCCTTGTTTAAATACACTATCACAGCCTGGCATGGTGGCTCATACTTGTAATCCCAGCACTTTGGGAAGCCGAGGCAGAGGATGCTTGTGGCCAGAGAGTTCAAGACTACCCTGGGCAATATAGTGAGACTTCTTTCTACATAAAAAGTAAATTTAGCTGGACATGGTGGCACATGCCTGCAGTTTCAGCTACTCAGGAGGGAGAGGTGAGAGGATCCCTTCAGCCCCGGAGTTTGAGACTGTAGTGAGCTATGATCACGCCACTACATTCCAGCCTGGGGGAGACAGTGAGACTCTGTCTCTGAAAAAATAACAATTATAAAATAAAAAGCACAGTATCCTTAAAATTTTACCTTCAGACAAAACTGGGACTCTTAACGGGGAGGGGAACATCAAACCCCGGGGTCTTTCTAGGGATGGGAGGTAAGGAGAGGGAGAGCATTAGGACAAATACCTATTGCATGCAGGGCTTAAAACCTAAATGATGGGTTAATAGGTTCAGCAAACCACCATGGTACATGTATATCTGTGTAATAAAACTGCACATTCTGCACATGTATCCCAGAACTTAAAGTAAAATTTAAAAAGATTAAAAATCAATGTTGATAAACAAATTATGGAATGAGATTTTGTGGTCAAGATAAGCTATATAGAAATTTAAGCACAGGCTAATAATAGCATGAAATTTTTCTTGACACAAAATTTTCTGGTATTTTAAGGGAAAACAGTAGTCTTAATGAAATTATCTCCACAGTACACACTATTTTCATAAGAATATAAGCTAGAATATAAGCTAGGTATGTTTAAATGTTTTACATGGTATATACATTAGAATAATATGCCAACTATTCTAATAAACACAAAACCCATGCCATTTTGTAGTCAGAAAACCACATGAGCTGAGTAAATGATTTTGAAAAAGGAAAAATTTGGCCAAAAATTAGCATTTACTTTGCCAAAGTAAAATACTTCATTCAACCAACCACTTTCTTGCTTTTATTAGACTTTACAGAAAAACAAAATAAAACAAAATGTAAAACAAAAACAAAATATTTTCCTGCACGGATAGTTGAATGTTAAATGTTGAACCCAATATTCAACGTTGTTGAAGTCAGACGAAATTCTTCTATCAGTTTATGTGTCCTGACCGATTCTTATGAAGAATATTTATTTCACATGTGAGATTTTAAAATTCAGGCCCAGAAACTAATTTTGATTATATTTCTTTGGGTATGAAAAATAGGAATTCCCAGAATCTCCTGCAGTTTAAGGATTTGTGAAATAAGACCTGATTTTTCTTCACATCTCTGAACCACATGACATCCAAATTATAGCTTTATATTTAAAGCCCTCTACACTGTGGGAGGGCACCAATGTCAACACACATTTAATTGGAAACCAAGTAAAGTCTCCAATGCCCAAATCATCAACCTTCTTTTACACCCAGAGTACAGAAAAAGACAACTACTTCCCAGCTCTCCCAACATATATATATATATATATATATATTTTTTTTTTTTTTTTTTTTTTTACAAATTCTCTACTTTAATTTCTGGTATTTAATTTTAATAAGTCAATCTCTATAGCAAAATTTTATCTAAATTTACAAAATAAAATTTGAGGTTTACCAGTGATAGACTCGCTGATTTTAGAAACTTTAGTAATTAAGTGACTTATCCTTTCCTTTTAGAGATGTGGATTTCATTCTGTCATCGAGGCTGGAATGCAGTGGCAAGAACATGGCTCACTGCAGCCTCCAACTCCTGGGCTCCAGTCATCCTCCTGTCTCATCCTCCCAGAGAGCTAGAGCCACAGGTTAGCACCACCACACCTTGCTAATTTTTAAAAGTATTTTGTAGAAATGGTGTCTCACTATGTTGCCCAGGCTGGTTTTGAACTCCTGGGCTCATGTGATCCTCTTGCCTTGGCATCCCAAAGCACTGGGATTATAGACATGAGTTACCATGCCTGGTTTCTTTCTCCACCCTTTTTTTTTTTTTAAGAGATTTACTGAATTGAATAAAATGAAAGAAAAATGGCTTAGGAAAATATTAATAATTGGAAAAAGATGATATTCACGTAAAAATCCTTGTGGCCAGAGATGTTAAAATGGAGCAACTATGGCAGGTGTATAGAAGGTTAGAAGCCATTATCTCCTCTTCCCCTTCCATAAATGCAAATAGGATACTGATATGATTTGGCTGTGTCCCCACTGAAATCTCATCTTGAATTGTAACTCCCACAATTCCCATGTGTTGTAGGAGGGACCAAGTGGGAGGTTATTGAATCATGGGAGTGGGTCTTTCTCATGCTGTTCTCGTGATAGTGAATAAGTCTCATGAGATCTGATGGTTTTATAAAGAAGAATTCCCTTGTACAAGCTCTGTCTTTGCCTGCTGCCATCCATGTAACATGTGACTTGCTCCTCCTTGCCTTCTGCCATGATTGTGAAGCCTCCCCAGCCATGCAGAACTGTAAGTTCATTAAACCTCTTTCTTTTGTAAATTGCCCAGACTCAGGTATGTCTTTATCAGCAGTGTGAAAACAGACTAATACAGACATTACTTTAAAATATCACATATATTATAAAATTTAATGAACAGATAGAATATTCTCATATCTGTCATAAAACCCATCTTGTAAATGCATAAGAATATGTGCCAATAGGCACCAAGTACAGATGCAGTCAGGGCATTTCCCCCACAAATTAACAATAGTCATCAAATGCTAATATTCACAATTAAATGAGAATGTACACTGCACTAAAATCAAAAGCAAATATACTATTCATATTTATGCAACTTACCAGTAAAGTATGTTATCTTACACAGGGTAGGAATATCTCCCCAAGAAAAAATCCTGACAATATATAAAGCTGTATAGATTGCTTATTAAGTTGCCTATTATTTTGCTTACAATAAATGAGAGAAAGTAGAAAAAAAATCATTCCAATAAGTTTTATTTTGCCACTGATCATGACTCTAGAATTGATTTTTTTAATGTATTGAGATAAAATTTATAAAACATAAAGTTAACCATTTCAGGAAGGACAATTGGTGGTATTTAGGACATTTACAAGGTTGTACAACTACCACATCTATCTAGTTTTAACATATTTCTGTCACTTCAAAATAAAACTCTGTATCCATTAAGCAGTTTCTTCCTCTCGTCCCCTCCCCTTAGCCTCTGACAATCAACAGTCTGTATTCTGTCTCTATGAATTTACCTTATCCAGACATGTCATATAAATGGAATTATATGTGACCTTTTTTGTGTGGCTTCTTTCACTTATCTTAATGTTTATGAAGTTCTTCCACTGTTATATCTACATAAACACTTCATTTCTTTTTGTGACTGAATAATATTTTATTATATGTATGTACCATAATTAGTTTAAGCGTTTATCCGTTGATGAATATTTGGGCTTTTCCCACCTTTTGGCTATTGTTCATAGAGCTTCTATGAACGTGAGTGTACATATATATTTTTTGAGAATCTGTTTTCAGATATTTTAAGTATATAGCTATGAGTGAAACTGCTAGGTCTCATTCATTCTAAGTCTTTTTTTTTTTTAACATTTTTAAGAAGTCCTTTTCCCTTTTGAAGCTAAAGATTTTTTAGCACTCTTTCCTTATGACCATCAAAATAAAAAATATATGTAACAAAAGATAACATCTCTTAGAATGAATACTTCACTTAGAGTAAACATCATTTAGAGTAAATAATTTTCCTCTATAATTCACAATTTGGTATATTAAAAGAAAAATATTATTTTTAAATCCTAATTTAGTCTTCATTTAACTATGCCTTTCATTGGCTTATCTCTTCCAATTTGAAAAGTTTCAGTTCTAATCCATTTTTAGTTTCATTCAACATGCTGAAATTTATTTTTATACATGTAATACTATGTTACTTTACTGTTCTGTATTAGTTTAAAAGTAATATTGGACTAAGTGCAGTGGCTCATGCCTGTAATTCCCATGCTTTGGGAGGTTGAGGTGGGAGAATTGTTTGAGTCCAGGAATTTGAGGCTACAATGAGCTCTGATCACATCACTGCACTCTATTAGAGTGAGAACCTGTCTCAAAAATAAAAACAAAAAAGAAGCAATATTAAAAACATAAAAATGTATTAAGCTTAAATAGCAAAATATTTGACGTTATTCTTGAAGAATAAACATTTTCTTATAGTTTTGTGTCTTTTCACTAAAAGTTATAAAATTATGCAGTGGTAAAGATAAAAGATAACTAATTGATTTATATTTTAGAGACAGGTTCTTGCTTTGTTGCCTAGGCTGAAGCGCGGTGGCAATTCATAGGCACAATCGTAGCTAACTGCAGCCTCACACTTCTGTGCTCAGGGGACTCTCCTGCCTCAGCCTCTGGAGTAGTTGAGATTACAGGTGCACACCAACATACCTGGCATATGTGATTCTTTAATTAATGAAGACTATGCTTTCAATAAAGACTTCTATGAGGGAGAATTTGATTATCCGTGCCTTAGTCCATTTTGTGCTGCTATAACAGAATACCAAAGACTGAGTAACTTATAATGAAAAGAAATTTATTTCTCACAGTTCTAGAAGGTGTGAAGTCCGAGGTCAAGGCACCAGAAGGTTTGCTCTCCTGTTCCAAGATGGTGCGTTGTTACTACAGCCACCAGACAGGAGGAATGGCTGAATCCTCACATGTCCAAAAAGCAGAAGAGACGGAATCCACTCCTGCCAGCCCTTTTTATGGTTGTATTAATCTATTCATGTGGTTGAAGCCTCCATAACCTAAACACCTCCCATCAGGCCCTACATTGCCACACTGTTGCACTGGGGATTAAGTTTCCAATATATGAATTGGGGGGAACATATTTAGTAGCCTCCCACTTCAGTTTCAGTTGTTCAGAGATTCCCATTTTATATGATGCACCTGTGCAGACCCTTCTCATGATCTTACTTTATAGAAAATAATTTCCTTAAAATAATAGAGAATATTGCCTGTTTTTGAATTAGACTTATGGGGCAATTAAAATAACTAATTTATTAATTTAAAATACTAATTTATTATTGGTTGGGTAGAATTAATATTGAGGTTAAATTTCATGGTAAAACTATAGATCAGTGAAAATCTACTGTTATATTGCCTTTTGTTAATTTTAAAGGTAATACATAATTTTATTGTCCTGGGTTTTATGATTTTTAAGTGCTATATCTATGTATGGCTCAGAAGTTATTCTAACTTTACTCCTCTCCAGTAAGAGTATCTTTTTGTTAAGTTCCATGAATAGACTGATGCTGAAAGACCTATATTGAAAAGGGGTAAAAATGAGTGTTCAGAACATGCATATTATGTTCTATATAAAAAGGGGGAGATAAAAGTACATATTTATGTTCATTTGTGTATGCTTAAAGAAACGAAGGATAAAGACAAGAATTATGTATAAGAATTAACAGTAGAAGTTATGGTTAGGAGAGAGGTGTATAATGTTTAGATTGAAAACAGAGACGAATTGGGGACTTTTCAATGTACAGCTTTTAACAGTTTACTATTTTGAACTCTATAAATGTATTACCTATTATATATTGGTCATCATTTTTTTGTATGCTGTTATACAAAAATTTCACTTTTCAAAGGCAAACTGTTTACCAGATCATTAAATTATAAAATGATCACCCTTAAAGAAAATATGCAGTTGTGTAGGGAAAAGTTGTCTATTAAATCTTACATTTTGGTTTTTTGTCCTTCAAGTCGCTACTAAGAAATTCATTTTATTCACATCATAATTAATGAACATCATGTAACTTTATTATAGACTAGATTTTCTATGTGACTTTAACTTGTAAACTTTTAGATTGAGCAGGAAAAAAAACAAAACACAGATCTAACTTATAAACTGCAGTTGTCTTCTAAGTAGGAAAGACAAGGTCTATTATGTTTTAAAAACAGAAAGGCAGAGTTTTTTATAAATAAAATGACTCACTGTTCACTATTGTTTTTGTCCTTCTGAGTAATTTGGGTGACTCACAAAATGATATCAAAGTTGGATTTTGGAGGCTTATCACACAGTGTTGTCAATGTATTGTACTAAAACTATGGAATGCAAAACATGAGTGGAGAAACTCCCTCTCTCCCTCCCCTCACCGCCCACACACATACATGCCATAAGTGATGACACTTGTTTATATACACTTGCCTCAAATTGAAAAGTAAAATAATGTATTAGCATTCTTGGGACTAAATAAAATATATACAATTAATGCTAAAGTGTAGCACAAATATCTAAATAGAGCTACTTTAATATGGAGATCCCACTAAAGTAAATTTAGGTTACCTACTTGTGATTACATCAGATTATAATTTAAAGACAAAAATTAAAGAAAGCAAAGCAAAATAAAAATGGAATTTAGACACATCTAGATGTCACTAATAAAATGGAAAATCAAACCAATCAATAGGTTTTTTTGTTTGTTTTTTGGTTTTGGGGTTTTTTTTTGAGACGAAGTTTCGATGTTGTTGCCCAGGCTGCAGTGCAAAGGGGCGATCTTGGCTCACTGCAACCTCCACCTCCTGGGTTCAAGGGATTCCTCCTCTGCCTCAGCCTCCCGAGTGGTTGGGATTACGGGCATGTGCCACCGTGCCTGGATAATTTTTGTATTATTAGTAGAGACGGGGTTTTACCATATTGCCCAGGCTGGTCTCCAACTCCTGACTTCAGGTGATCCACCCGCCTCAGCCTCCCAAAGTGCTGGGATTATAGTTTTAATCTAAATTTAAATAGCTATAGATAGGATTATAAGCATGTTGAAAATTTGAAGATTGGCTTGATTACATATTCCAGTTATAAAATTTAAAAGGTTGTATAACTTAAACAGTTCATCAAATATTGAAAATTTATATGCATACTTCAAGTCTGAAAAACAGAGATCTCATCGTTGTTTAGATATGAAACCTAACCCTAACTCTTCAAAGTTAAGAAGCATGCTACTGTAAAATCAGTATTTTATTTCTTGAACATTTACTAGTGGCACCTTTTACATAATCTGAACAGAAAATTATTTGTAAGGGTAAAATAAAATATTGCTGGAAATTTTGGCTTTGCTACCATAAAGGAGGGTTCCTATTTACTTTCTGGTCTGCACTGAAACAACTGTAGAGAATTGCTGAAAACAATGAATTTCAGTTTAAAACATTACTTCTGAATAATAGGACATAAGTTGATGTAATAAAAATAAGTCTGTGTGACATATATCTATACATCATAAATTAACAAAAGAAGTAAAATTTATTTTTAAACTAAAATACCCAATTTACATATAAACAATAAACCAAGAAAGATATTTTCTAACACTTTACTCTTTAAAATATAAAGGCAAAGATTGAACTATGCTTATCCATATGCAAAAATGGAATATTCTTTAGACAAGCTGGTCTAATGTTTTAAACTGCAATTCATTGATTTTGGCAGTTCCCTACGATTGTTGCAGTGCAGGCTAGAAAGTAAATAGGAACTCCTCTAGTCATTAACATTGATGTTATGTTAACAATATTTGTTTTAAGAGACATCAGCAGGAAGGAGAAATTATTAATGCTACCAGAGCTAACATTTATTTCACCCCAAATCACACAGAACTGAATTTTCAAACTCTTTTATGCATGGAAACACTCGAGAGTCTGTCCTTATTTGGAAAAAATCGTATTTCCGTTTTTTTTTTAGAAAAAAACACAAAAACTAAAAAGTTACTTCCAAATAAAATAAAGTTACTTAATAGTGTCTAATAATAATAATAATATGGAAACTTTCTTTGCTAGCTGCTGCCATTCCGCATTCCTTTTCTCTCATCTGCACTCAAAATATTGTACTTTAAAACTCAATAACGGGTAAGACTCTTATACTGCTTTTGCCACAATCTAACAGAATCCCAGTCTTATTTGTAGCAGAAGCGAGCACAGCTAAACACGATGGATTTCCCTAAATCTCTCTCTCTCTTTTTTTTTTTCCTAGAACCTGATGCTGGATAGCTATCTTGGACCAGAAGGAGGAAAAATCACCTGCAAAGGATGATGGAGAAGGACTTGATGACTTCCATGAGCATCAAAACCAGCACTGGAAGTTCCACCCTTCTACTTTCTCATATGAAAAGAACAAATCTCTATTTCATTAATCCAGCTAGGTATCTGTAACTTTCAAGTGAATGCAATCTCGACTAATGGCATGAAAAAAAGTGTGAGAAAAAAAATGAAAAAAAAAATACCTGAAATACTTTTTCTTTAATAAGACCTTTATCTCACAAACTTACCTGCTTCTTTGAGAAAAATGTGGGAGCATGATAGGAGAAATCACTCAATATTCTCCCCCAAACGACAAGTTTACCTGTATTTAATTCCATGGTTTTTCTCTTCCTTCCTATTAAAGTAGAAAAGATATCCCTCTTACTCACTAAGAAGCAGCCTTCTACCTCTACTTTGGATTTTATCTCCTCTCACTTCTTTAGAAATGTTGCTTTGTTTATTATTCTTCTCCTGTAATTTCAATCTCTCTTTTTCTAGTGGTTCTTCCAAATCCCTCTCTCAACTCCATGCCTCTGCCATTGTCATTATGCATTATGTTTCTGCTTTTCTTTTCACAACACTTCTTGAAAGATCTGTCTCCACCGTCTCCACACTTCCATATCCAACACCATTATAGGCAGAATTCCACCACAGCACTCTACTAGAACTACACTAGCCAAATCACCAAAAGTTGTTTGGTGAAGTCGATAGACAGTTTGAATTTTGTATCTTAATTCCATAGCATACCAGTAAAAGCTATGAACTGACTTCTTTCTTAAAATGCTAATTTTCTTCTTGTTTCTGTCATATTTTAGTCTGCTAGTTTTCTTTGTAAACTCAAGCTATTCCTATTTGTTATCATTTTACACATCTTTTCTATTGGTTGTTTCTCAGGATTCTGTTCTAGTCTCTATTCAGTTTCTACTTTGCACGCACTGTCATCTACTCCAAGGTATCAACTAGCACCTACATGTGATAAGAGGCAAACTACAATCACAGCACAGATACTGATACTTATCCTGGGGCCCAGATGCACATATACAGCAGTCTCCCAGATATACTCACTTGGCTATCTAGCAGGTGTCTAAAATTTAGTAGGTTCAAAATGAAGTAAATTTTCCCTACAAATCTGTTTATATTTTTTTCAGGGTGTTATTCTACTATGTGTCTAGTTATCTAACACAGAAACTGGGGTGTTACCTTTCAATCCTGTCTCTCCTTTATTTCCATTATAGCTATCATTCATTATGACATACTAAATCAATTGTCTAAATATCTTGGCTCCACTCACATCAATCTAGCTCCATTGCCACTATTGTCTTAGAAGAGAAGTATCATTTGAATTATTGCAAAAGCCTAATACGTGTTGCTCTGAGTCCAGTTTTAAGCCCGTTTCAATTCGTTTTCTCTAAAGCTGCTGAAATTATCTCTAAATCATAAACAGATCATGGCACACACTTGGCTTAAACCTTTAATAAATACCCAAAGCCATTAAAAAAAAAAAAGTTCTAAAATCCTTGATATAATTTACAAAGCTATCTGTAATCCAAACTCTATCCCTCACCTTCCTTCATCTTATTTTTTTACAGCTAGATTTAATTACTATTTCTACATGAGGGTATCAGGTCCTAGCTAAATAATTCCTGGAGCACATTTTCTTCACCTGTTTCTCATCTTTATGTAGGTAATATTTTTAGCCTACATATGCAGCAGTCTAATAGGCATTTTCTCTCATTCCCCACAATTGGGTTAATGCTTAATTTTAAGGTAGGACTGAGATTGCCTCCCATGATGTATTTTGTCCTCATTCTTAAGAACTATTCCTAATGTTTAGATGCCTAGCTCAAACAGCATATTTTTCAGTCTGTCTTGTTGCTAATGCAATCATGGACTTACTGTGTCATCATTTCAGAAAAATCCCTTTATAAAAAGGGTCATATGCTGCTTCTTTCATACATCTTCCTGCTCAGAACTTAAATAAGATAGAGTCCAACCATCCTTTTGTGTAATATTGTTTTGTTTTCTGTCAAAAGTGGATGAATCTGATAGCATGTTCCTGTGTTCTTCCACAATGCCGGAACCTCTATCACTGCATATTTTTCAGTATTATAATTGTCTTTTCACACTACACCAGATTTTAAAATTTCATGGAGCAGTATTTTTTCTTTAATAAGTCAGGGCAATTTTTAAAAAATCCTAACATCAAATTTACTCTTAACATCATTTCATAAATGAAATGAATGTTATTTTAATTCTTTTTTTAAATTTTATTTATTTATTTTATTTATTTATTTATTTTTAATTTTTATTGTATTTTAGGTTTTGGGGTACATGTGAAGAACATGCAAGATTGTTGCATAGGTACACATGTGGCAGTGTGATTTGCTGCTTTCCTCCCCTTCACCTATATCTGGCATTTCTTCCCATGCTATCTCTCCC